>JALLPH010000199.1:0-26733 GCA_036939855.1 Cyclotella choctawhatcheeana
CTAAAATGGTCACCACTACGTGTTTTTCAGTCACGGGTGGGGTCAAAGTTGGCTATAAGCCCTTGTCCACTTTTCACACCAAGATTGAGTGAGTTTGGACTGATTCAGGCAATTCACAGCATCTCAACCCTTCCATTCTCTCACCATAAGTATAATGAATGATCTTGCAATGTTGAGATTGGAATTCATCTCACGCAGCCAACGACACACCCTGGCTTTTGAGTCATGAAAGTGACGATTTGGGCTCCAGTATCCTACATTTCACACCATGATGGAGTATGTTTGGATTGATTCAAGCAATTGACAGCATGTCAACCTTTCCAACTTCTCATTATAAGTATAATGAATGGTTGGGTAAGGTTGAGATTGGTATGTGCTGCAGCTCCTCTTAGGTGATGTATTGTTTCATCTGATATATAATATTCCTGAGACAATCCAAAGCAAGAATGATTAGGTACCACAAATAGTGTGATATTATTCATACTCGCAAACAAACACGAAGGATATATACTATGGGCTACCTATGAATACATGTACAATCTTACTGAATGACAGTGTGCGCAGATGCAGTATGGCAGAGGCTGCATGACTAATCACTAATATATCAAGCTCATTACTGTTATGACGAGGAAGAAACTAAAAAAGAATGATGATATGCCTCTGTAACTACAATATTAGGACTGGCCAACGTAGGTATTGGACACTTGCACTTGTCAATGCATTACTTGGCAAGGAGTGATGGAGCATCCAAACAAGCACATCATTTGGTCAGAAAATATTGCAATCAAGAGTCAAGAGAGAATGCGTATAAGATAACACATGATGCTTATGATTAGGTTTATGTTGGACTGGTTACGCAGGCAGGTACACATGAAATGTAATGATTTTTTGCCAATAAAACGGAGAGCTCTTCTGGATTCTAGTAAATCAAGAATTCAGTGAATGCAACACAATTTATGGCATTTTACAATAACTAAAAATTATGACAATGGTAATGATATAGTGAAGGAATTAATATTGATAAAATGTAATTATGTTCTAATACTACTCAGGAGTAATCCTGGAAGGAGAGAGCTGCTGCTCTCTTTAGGGGCCCCTGGCTGCAACACTGTTGGCTGTAGGTTCTCGGCCTATTAAGACTCCCCTTTAGCGGTTAAAGTTAAAGTGGCTAGGTAGAAAAGATAAGAAATACAGAACTTACTATGTTGTTCTGATTCAAGCAATTCACATCAGCTTGACCATTTCCATTCATTTAATTTGATTAATCGTTAAACTCAGTTGAGATTGGATTTTGGTTCATAAACTGGTCCCTACAGCCTATTTTTGTTTTTGAGTCATTGGTGGGTGCAAATTAGACATTGCCTGTATCCCATCACTTCTCACACCAAGATTGAGTGCATACTGACCAAATCAAGCAATTCACAATCATAAGCTTGACCCTTCCAATGTCTCATCATTTATATAATGAATGATTTGACAAGGTTGAGATTGGATTTCATCATCCAGAGCCATCACTGCTTTCCAAGTTTTGAGATAAAGGTGTTTTTTTTGTTCCTAGGTTCCCACCATTCTTCTCATATTAGAATTTAGTGTGTACTGACTGAATCAAGCAATTTACATCAGCTTGACCCTTCCAATGTCTCATCATTAGTATGATGAATGGATAGACAAGGTTAAGATTGGATTTCATAATTGATGATCTAGCTCACAACCTAATGGTTTTTGTGGAGTAGGTACCAGAAGAGTGCTTAAGTTATGCTTATCGTTGTTAGTTAAATAGACTCTCTAACATTAAAATGAGTCCACCCTCATGTTAGTCAGTCAATTGGTCTGCAGCATGATGATAAGTGCTGCGTCAACAAAAAACAAAACATTTTGTCACAAAAGCAACACAACTGCTGGTTGCTTCGTAGACTTTAAATCCGTCCTGACAATCAATGGGCGCTGTCTTTTTATTTGTCTTTGAATGAGTACTAGTACCAGCGTAGCAGTGTGGCGGTCAAGCTTGCACTTCACTTAGATAAATGGAGAACTGATGCTGATGCTCATGATTGTTGAGTCTACCAATAGGTTGTATGGTACTTTAGATTTCTACATCATGATGGTTGATGAGGGTTCCCCTTCCTCCCCAGCATTTTTATGGGGGCAAAAATTTAGGGTCTCAGTTGGTCTCATCAGTGGAAGTTTCGAGGTAAAGCCACTAACAAAAAATTGTGGGGGAGCGTGCAGCCACCTACCCGCCACCCGCCACCAACAGAATTTCTTCTCCACACCCACAACTTCACAATTCAATTCGTAACGACCTAGTTGCTAGTTGTAGATTACACCAGCTACTACACCAATCGATCATACCATTCCTATTCCTGGGAGCTCACGCTTGTTTCGCCTGCTGCTGTATTGACCTACTAGCCTGTTGAAGGTTGTCGAGGTGAGAAATGCATGAATGGAAGATCCAGTATCTAAAGTCTCTAGAGAGTATTCATTAGTTTGATGCGAATTAGAAGTTACAAAAGTTCGTTTGGTTAGATTGAGAATTGAGTTCATCTCTCCTCTATCACTTATGTAATCTCATATAGCGCTCACACAAATGATTTCTCCTTCCCTTCACTTTCTTATAATTCCAAACCGTACATTTTATCTGACCTTTCAAGACCACGAAAGCATGCCAATGGATCCATCCATCTCACTCCCCCTCTTATTAGGTCTCTCTCATTCTACTGGTTCTACCAAGGTGAACGAATCCGACGAGAGAAAGACCGGAAAAGACATCAAACAGCGTCCCTTCCTTTCGCGACTCCATCATCTCCTATCAAAGTCACTAGGAGTTGAATGGCAGATTCACGGTCGTGCCTTTAAAATAGTCAATTCAAAGTCATTTACCGCAGCCATGAACCAAGAAGATGATTGGGACATTCATTCGCGTTTGAAAGAAGAGGGATTTACTGTGTTCAAAAACGATATAACGGACGAGGGATACTGGTACAAAGATGGATTCACTCGAGGGGGGATCGATGATGTCTGTGTCCTCGATAACGCAACATCTAACAATCTGACGACAGGAAAAGCTAAGAAATCGAAGCCTGCGGCTAGAGAGAGAGAGGAGAATTCGGAACAAATCACCCAATTTATGGCAGTTACCGCCACCACTGACAATGCACTAGCACGTCGTTATCTAGAAATGAGCGGGCAGAATGTGGAAATGGCTGTTACATTATTTTTAGAGAGCGGCGGTGGATTCGGTTTTGGAAGCCCAGGCAATGAGTCCACTGCTGCAGAAAAGGAGATTGATGATGCAATGGACGTGGATAAAGAACCAGACTTTTACTCCTTGCCCTATGCAGCGGAACCACCTCGTCAATTGCCCGCGGGGAAGATTGTGGTTTCGGCATTGGAAGAGTATTGGGCTTACAGGACAATAAGAAGGGCTTTGCTGCATTGGATTCAGAGTCGACGAGGCAAGAACCCTTCGTTAACCACATCACCATCACAATTGAATACTGGCAATAACTCTCAAAAACGCAAGCACGGCACCTCACATTTCCTAATGCAAAATCTAATACATCCCTCTATACAAGTTCGTCGTGCGGCTGGCAGAATATTTCTACACAACCTCCACCAACTTCAAGGTATGGATAAACAAAATGCTGTATTAGGGATGCAAGAATGTTTGGTCATATTACTCCATAAAGTCATTTTTTTTGATGAGGCCCCGTACGAATCAAAGCTGGAACAGAACCAACATTACATGGGAGTAAATAACTCAAGAAGCTCTATTCATCAACAAGCGAAGGAGGGAGATCCAGCCGTACAACTTATGGGGATGCTAACTTCTCTTGTTTGCGATGGGGGGTTTAGTAATGTACTTGTCGCAGATTACGTCAAAACTGTCGAGGATAGTGGTGACTCAAACAAGGCTTCGACCACGTGTATATTATTGAACTCTCAGTTGCAAGAATTGGCGTCGTTTAGTATTGAGTCTTTCGTTGCATCAGGAGGATTGCGCTGGGCATGTGGGAGTATCATTCGACTAGTTCATATGCTGGTTCACGGACCCTTGAATGACGATAGTGTTGAAGACGGGAGTGACGGGGAATCGTATCAGCAGAGAAAGAAGAGGTGGAAAAATGGGGGCATTAACAAAGAGACAATTCAAACTCGTCTGTGTCTTCTCATTGATCTTGTTTATCGTCTGGTTTTGTTTGGATCTGTTCCATTTGCCGTTGATCGACAGGTTGCACTATCTTCCATTCATGGTGGGGAAGATGATACTAGTGATAAGCTGACTTCCAAGTTTCTTCCCAGCAATGATGCACAACCTAAGAGGAAAAAGAGTAATCTCTCACATTTTTATGAAATGATGGCTCGCTCCACAAGGGATTCGGGAGAGACTTCTCGCACCATGGCTCTTCGGAATTCTTTGCGATCTTCACTTGCTTCTAGGGGCGTAGCTTCAACAGGTGCCGACAAAGACAGGGGAAGTAATGACATTGGTGGGAACAAAGAAAAGCGAGTCAATCCAGATGTTGCTGAAGAGAATCGCTTACGGAGAGAACGCAGGAAGTCTAGTCTTGAGAGGGTCCATTCTGTGTTCTGGCAAACTACCCTTCCTGCTGCTATGTGTGTTGGCAAGAGCCACATACATGCAGACTCAAAGGATGCCAATCACAGTACCACTGAGCCTTATTTCAGGAATTTGAGTCCCCTCGCATGTCTCATCGCTGCATATGAAATCCTGCGCTCTCCATCTACTCGATTTGATGATGCAACTAACAAAGCCATTTCGCTTCTATCTCGATTGGTCGATCCAGCCGCTGGTTGCTGCCTGGTAGTTTCAGACCCTGAGATCCACTGGGGACTGGCGTCATTGATCTTTGATGGCAAATGCGTTGATAAGGCAGAGATCATCACTAGTCATGAGAGTCGTTCTAAGAAACGTGCTAGGTCAGATTCACATGCTTCACAAGAGAATCAACGCACTAGATCACCTATGGCACGGTCGAATCTTTATGCTGCCTCATCAAATGATGCTGGGCATCAAGCAAAGCGGCAGAGAGCGCGTCGAACACATATTTCATCTCTTCTTGAAAGGCTTACAGACTCGACACGTGACACAAGAGATAACCTGACTGGCTCATCGGCCTACTCGCCAGCAGCAGCATCAGCCAGTTCACTGTTACTCAGAGCCGGAGGATCAGCATCAGCCGCATCTTCAGCTAATCGTGACGGCTCATTAAGTAGAATCATTGCAGCGGCAGAAGAGAGATCAGGTATTGCCGAACATAGCACTGAGATACGTGCTCGTGCTATTCTTGATAGATCACCTGGTGCAAATGCAGGGGACTGGAGACTGATCGACTCAATTGCCGCTGAAACTGAAAATGATGCTGAAGATGGCGAAGGAATGGTAATGATGGAAGAGGATGATAATGATACCGAGTTCGAAGGTTAGTGTTGTTGAATACGAGCGAGTAGTGCAAAATCACGTATTTATCCTCATTTTATTGTATTCAACCACCAGAAGGCGGGGAAGACGGCCCTGGGGACGAGACGGAGGATTTGCACGATGACCCAGACGACGAAGGTAAGTTATAATGATTTACACTCAAAAGTAGGTGCAGTTCTTTGGTTGTTTTATTGACCTTGTTCTCTACTCATTTTGTATTAGATGGAGAAGACGACGATGACGATGGAGATGAAGGTGAGATGTAGTAATTCATTTGTCTCCATATCTCAAGAATTCTTTGTGCTTACAAACCACAAAATTATGCATGGCCTGTTCCCCCCCAAGGGGACGAAAATGGAGAAGAGTCCGAAGGAGAAGAAAGTATCTTTGATGATGCTGTGATTCTGATGGACCAAGTTGCTGCTGCTGGAAATGATGACAGAGAGCAACAAAGAACTAATCCTCATCGGCAATCGAGCGCAAAGAGTCACTCTCGTGCTGGTGCACTGAGCTTAAAGAGCAAAAAAGAGCAAGTACTAATAGCTGCAATGAGTATCCTGAACTCTCAAGCACGAAATTCAAATGCAGCTCCTGTTAGAGAAAGAATTGTCAAACCATCTTCGATCTTTTCTCAACCTCCAGCCATATTTCGGTCACCTCTGCTAACTCTATCATCTGAGCAGTCTCTCATGCAAAGTATGTGTGATATTGTAAAGCCCCCCAAAAAGCCCTTGAATCTCAAGGTGTTTCTCAGGAGAGCTCCCACACAAGAGGAATTTTTCAGAGGTGCAGTTTCCAGAAATCCAATAAATCTATCATCATTGAAGACAGGCACATCAGGTGGTGGGGATAATGCTGAACCGACCTTCAATGACTTGAGAAGACATATAGCCAAAGAACTTCAAATGGAAGATTCTGCTGAGCTTCTCGAGCTGCTTGTAGCATCGGTAAGTCCATGATCGTAGCTTCTTATTCCACATATTCTGTACATCAATATTCTCAAGTAATGCCCATCTATCTCTCCAGAAAATTATTGATGTCAACGTCAAACTTCGAGTAGCCCAGCAGGTAAGATTTGTTGGTCGTCTACAACCACATTGTATTTGTACATTACATAACTAATCCATTCACTTGTTAGGTATTATGGAAAAAGTATGTGATGGAAAACTCAACTAGTGCATCCTCGATGGTTGCTGGAGCCGGCCCCGGTCATCAAATGATCAATACAGGTTCTGGCCTATCTATGATTTTCAGTAGCAGTGGTTTAAGTGGGAGACTCCAAGGATCTGGCTCTGACGAGCTTGACGTATCGCAGCTCCCTCCAATGGTTGTAACTTACCGTCTTGCTGGTGTCGATGGGGAAGCTACTGAAGACAATGTTGAAGAGGGCGATCTAGAAGACCCAGAAGCCATCAACATAACATGCCCCAAAGCGCTGGAAACCAAGATGGAGAAGGAATTTGGAATAACTCGTAGAATTGCAGATGATGGAGGCATTTCAACTATTCTAGCTTCAGTTCAGTCGTTCATTGACGAAGTTACATCTCGTATACGCCGTGATGAGATTCTACTCAGGAGGCGTGGACCGTCCACCACTGATGAGAATGTAACAAGAGTTAATTTCGCCAAGAGCGCGCCATGTCCCGGTTTAGTACTCCTTCGACATTGCGCTAACCTGGCAAGTAACCGGAAGATTTTGTTGGCTGCAAGGGCGCCAACATCGTTACTTCGCATGCTTTTAGATGTGCTCAATGCAATGAATAGGTCTCCTAGTCGCCGTCAACGCTCAATTACGTTTGATGGGACATCTTCCCATTCCATGGACATTGATGAAACCCCAAGAAATGCTGGAGATCACTCGAACAGCCTCGCTGAGAGCAACCCAACCACTAATGCCTTACAGGAAATCATTGAGATGCTCGCATCCGACATTTCTGCCGAAGTGTCCAATGAGGCCTCTAGCAGCCTCCCCAAGTCTGATTCATTTGTAAACCTAACCCCAACCGAAGGCAACGATGACCAGAACACCCTTCTTCTCGTCTTAAAATCTCTACGATCAGCGAATTTGACTCCACCTCTGCGCAAGGTCATTTCCAAATTGCTTCCTTTCTTGACGGTGAATATCAATTATGTTTATAATATCATGTCATCACCCATGCCTATACACTCTTACCAATTCTTTACTTTTCTATAATACAGTACGGTCAAATAGACCAATCCGAAAAATTGGCATCATTCTTTGATCACTACATCAAACTGGAATTAATCGCATCTTCTGATTCAAATTATGATTTCGATATGATGAACACATTCATTGATACTGCCATTAACCTTCCTCCTGTGAGTGTATGTGATAATCTGAGGCAGGCACTGATTGCGAATGGCTTCATCGACAAGGTAAAATTTTTTGTCATGTTACAAGCACCCCTTCAACCTCCGCCTTGGTCGCCAGCTCTATATCCTAAACAATCGCCAACGAAGAAAGCAACAGATGATAACAAATTGAAGGAGCAATGGAAAATATATTTTGATCGCCCTGGGCTTATCGAAGCCATTAAAATCGCCATAGGACTGTGCTTCAAGCATGATGCTACTCAAATCAAGCTATCGGAAGGACAGACTGGGGATGACGTGGTAGACTTGCTTACACTATGCCATTGGGTTGAAAGTACATCAGACAATGATTCGTCCGGTATAAAGATGAATGGTCTTGGTATACTTGCTGAGGTAGGATGTACTTTGGTTTGATGATTTTTATACATTTAACTAACACTATGCATTGCTGCACAACAGACTCTACTTGACAATCTCAAAGAAGGCAATGACATCGTTTCTGAAAAAATATCCGTGATTCGCAAGAAGACACAAAATAGGAAGAAGGAGATAGCCGAGGAGCGGCGAAATAAAGCCCTCGTCGGCATGAGTGCTTTTGGTACACTTGCGGGGTCAGCTGTAGCGTCAAGTGCTGCGGATTCTGCAGAGCTAAGATCTACATCAATGTTTGCATCGATGTTTGGGCTCTCGGCATTCTCTTCATCGACTTCTCCAAGAAACACCAGAACATCATCGAAAGATGCTTTACCCGAAGGAAAGGCATCACAACCTTCGTGGATGGCAGAGGTAAGGCAAAACATAGTACACTATAGCCGCGGCTGCACAATTGTTCTGAGTTTGTTCCATTTCTCTTTAGATGGAGGCCATGGAAGAAGAATCAGGAGTAACATGTGCCGTTTGTCAGGAAGGTCGAACACTTCAACCCTCAGAGTTACTCGGACTGTATGCCTATATGAAAAAAGTGACAATCCCATCTATTCAAGGTGGAGAGCGGGGTGATATTGATGGGACGGTCATGTTACTCTCCCTTCCTGTTACATGTCCTAGAAGTCTTGTAGGTTCTGGGGTGGAATCGCTCTTCAAAAGAGGCAAAGTTGCAGCAAATGCTATTAGCGGAACTGCTGGGGCATTAACTGCGATGGCGTCAACTTCCATTTCCAGCAATTCAAGCAGTAGGACGTCTTACGTCACAACAGTATCCGCAGGGAACGCCATTCATTGTAACTGCCACGCTAGGGCCAAGGCAGCAGACAGGTCACACCCAAAAGCGCCCAAGTCAGAATGGGAAGGTGCAAGCCTCAGAAATTCGCGTGTGACGTGCAATATCATTCTACCATTGGTATCGTCTAAGACATCAACTGTCCCTCTCATTGCCGTTGAAAGCGCTTTAGGAGAGGTGAACACAATCACTACAAATATTCTTGGCTCGCGTCCTAAGTCAATGCTATGGAATGTCCTTCATGATATCCGTCTTCTCATGATGAGGATGAGCTATGGTGAAGCATTGAATGCTGACTGTGGTGGTGGGTCTTCTTCTTCAAACTTCTTGCTGATGTTGTATCAGCTCTACACGGCAAATATGTTATGGAATAATGCTGACATTGATGACACACAAGTAACCAAACACGCGCGTGGTCTGAGTCCTGGGTTTCTTGCTGCATCCAGTATTGTTGATTCTGTTGACTTTACACGCCAAGACACTCGATCGAAAAGACTTGAAAAGGGGGTGGCCAATGCTGCTCCTATGGCAGCTCTTTGTTGCATCCTCTTCTGCAATTCTGCGGATGATAGTCTTTCTGGCGCATCAATGTGGGAATTGCACCATGATAAATTTCTCGCTGGTCTATTAAAATGTGCAGGACACAGAAAATCGATGGGTGTAAGTGATAGTGGCTGTGCCACAACACGTGGTATTTCAACCGGTACTAAAAAGAAGGTTGAAAAGACTCGCTCATTTATTGACTGGGGTAGCAAGGATGATTCTACTATTGGTGGTGCAGCTAAGGAAAAGTCGTATGGCAGATCTATTCTAGAAGACTATGCTGTTGCACTAAGACCCATGATTACTCTCTATGCTGTATTGGGCTCCTTATCCAAAGAATTTGTTGTAAACGACACAGATGAAAACACTCTGAGTGCTTCAGAGCGCTTGGCCTCAAAGTTAGAGTCATGTCTTAAGGCGAGCACTATTGTAGACTTACTGGAGGCGGCCGAAATAACAATGGATCACGATGTCATATGTAAGCACTTTGAAAGAGGTTTGCTTATCCGAGGAGAGGTCTAGAAAAGTCAAGCTATGTTATGCCGCAATTATGTAACAAATCAATAAAGTAGTAAAAATAGACACTGTTGCTAGTCAGATATCCATTCACATTCAACAGTCCATGTCAGCAATAGCTCTACTCAAACTCTTACTCAGTTGATGCATAGGCAAGCCCATTACCGTAAAAAAATCCCCATCAATGCGCTCGACCATTTGACCTCCTATTCCTTGAATACCATAGCTTCCTGCTTTGTCCATGGGTTCATTTGTTTTAATGTAAGCACTGATATCACTTTGGGCCAATGACGCAAACTGTACTTTAGCCGTGTCGGTGAATGAAAACAGCAGTTTCATTTCTTTTTCTTCTGGATATACTCCATACACAGCCACCCCAGTATGGACTTCATGCCAGTTTCCGGAGAGACGGCAAAGCATTTCTTTTGCATCACTTGTGTCGTTTGGCTTTTCTAGGATGTGCCCGGCATTTTCAACAATTGTATCACTCCCTAGGACTAAGTACGTCTTCTCTCTTTTCGATTGCTCTAATAATGTATGACATAGCGCGGCTGCTTTCCTCTCTGCCAATATCATTGCATATTCTCGTGGCTTAATATCAGCCTCGCGCAGTTCCACTTGGACAAGCTTTTCATCCAGCGGAGAGGGTTGAACAGTATATTTTCCGGACAACCCCATCATATCTAATATTTCGCTACGACGCGGACTTGCACTTGCAAGGATTAATTGAAGAGACTGATCGTGGCCTAACTTATGCATGTTGGTCAGTAGAAGTGTGCCTTTATTAGCCGTTTCGTCTACATCAAGATCGGACATTTTTATTTTATATGCAACCCCCCGATTTCGATTGAGATTGGTGCTTGGCCTGGGCTGAAATAATGTGAAGCACGTCACATGAAGAAGATTATGGCAAATCAGAATCAGCACAAAAATCAATGAAATGAATGATGACAATGACAATGATGTACGGCCAAAGATAACTCCAAGCATAATATCCAATACTATCCAAGGGGAGACTAAAAAGGTGTGGTGAGTGGTGAGTCGACAATTTGGTAGGAATTTTGCGTTGAGATTTGCTATTCTTTCATTGGTCTTTCAAGGAAAATTTGGGAAGCAAATATAAAAAAAAAAAAAAAATATAGGAGAAGCACTGGACTAACAAGAAGCAAGAAGCAAGAAGCCCACAGACGATGACAATATTCTTGCCGTCGCCGTCGCTGTCAGTATTCGTCATCGCTTACACCATCATTATTGTACTTCTTGCATTCTCGTGCTGTGAACTGTAGTGGAAAAAGTTGCCAAGAAGAGCTGCATATCTGCATTAAGATTGAGAGTAAGGTAGTCTTAGAGGCCTTCAGTCTTCTTTTCCAGCCATACAGCAATGTCATCCCGCGTCTATGAACCAACAGACGAAAATCAACTGTCGTACGCAATACTGTGGTCTCCATTGCCACCGATTACATGGTTAATACCGTTCATAGGGCATATGGGCATTGCCACGTCAAGAGGCGTGGCCTGTGATTTTCAGGGGCCGTACACGGTCGGTGAACGAGGAAGAATGGTGAGGGCTACAAAAAGAGATTGAAACGATCGCAAAGCCTTGGTTCGTCCCACTATACTTTTCGCTTGAACTTACAATTAATTTCAAATGTTTAGGCATTTGGCAAACCAACAAGAGCTTTGCGAATTGACACAACTCTTTTACCTGGTAAGATTGCACAAGTAATAAGATTATGTGGTGCTGCATGCTGCTGGTGATAACAATACAATCTGACCAACTGATTGCTCGTGATAGGAGGAGCAGAACAATGGGACAAAGCCATAACAGAAGCGAATACTGAGTATCTGACACGAATGCACAATCTTTGCTGTGATAATTGTCATTCTCATGTTGCGTATGCGTTGAACTCAATGGAGATTAGTGCATATGGAATTAGAAATTGGGACATGGTCAAATTGTGCTTCTTGGTATTCTTTAAAGGGCGTTTCTTGAGTGCTGGTGGAATCGCGGCACAGTTCTTGCCATTTGGTGTGCTGGTGATGATTGTTGTTTTGGTCAAAACATTGTGAAGGTAATAGTCCTCAAATTGAGCTATGCCATTGAAATGCAATGAGTAAGAAATAAAAGAAAAGTAATAGTATTGTCAGAAGTTGGAGATCCTATCATGAGATAAATGAACAAGCAAGCCCATAGATGATGCGAAGAAATGAATTGCTGTTTTTCTTTCTTTCAAAACGTGTGGTAGCAAAGAGTTATCAATAATGTCACATTACTTGCTTGTCTTTTGATCTATGCTTCCACAATATACATATTTCGGTTCATTTGTCCAAAAAAGTTTGATATTGAACAATTGAAATTTTTTTGTGACCGCTGAATGTCAACGTTGCTCGTTTGTAGCGCAGTTGTGCCATCACTGCTTAAAACCTATTGAGCCATTTCTCAAATGGCTCAAGGCGGACAAAAGACATTTGTAGTATGCTGGTACAAATAAGTAACCCTGTGTAAATTAAAATTTCTGTTTATGTATTGATTTTGACAGCATTATGGTAAGTAGATGTGTTGTAATCAGGTAAAAGCAAACTCTGACATGCAAGAAAATTACTACATTTGCCCACAGGTAGCTCTTGTTGCACTTAAGTAGTTGGTAACCTAACTTACAGATTTTTCAGAAGGGAAATGAATACGGCTGGTCAGGTTTTTCATTTTAGTGTGAATATAAAATATAAAATGTGGCTGTAATGATTGACCAATTCATTCACCTATCTTACCAGACCAAGTTATGGCAATGTCACCATTCTCACTTATGTTCCTTGATTTTTTATTGCCAGACCCCATTTTACAAATGCTTGGTTGTACACATATTATCCCTGACGTTACCCAGTTTTGCCAGTGACGGCATTGGGTAAGAATATTGCCTACATTACCTCGTAATCACCGGGTAATAAAGTATCTATGATTTGGGCAATATGCCATTAAAAAGGGCAATTGCCCCGTAAAATACAATTGAGTTTTTATTACATGATATTTTCACTTTGCACACACTGGCCATGGAGGTCAATGCTTTTGCTTTTATTTAGGGCGCTGAAAATTACGATTTTGATTCCACAGTGGTGGTTTTGAACAGCATTGGTCTTCGTGCGGGAACCTGTTAATAACTGGATTTCTGTTGGTAGTAGTAGATGGAGATGGAGTATATTGAACGGTCACACACCTACTTCTGCCAGACCCAAACCACATAATAACTCTATTAACTAGATAGATCTCACAGAACTGATGAGAGAGAGCCTTCATCAAGAATGACCAAATTACAATTGTCTCAGATTGTCAGGTCTCCGAGATATTGGTAGACTATAGTATAGCCGATAATAGAAGAGCTGACCAAATGACAATAGATAGGAGCGGATAGCTTTACCACAAATGCTTAACATGGGTTGCTTCAGATCACATTTCATTGAATTTGATTGGGATACAGATACAACATATTATGTACATGACAGAATATAGAAGTCAATCCCTTGATTCCACACACCATCACAAGAGAGCCCACGGTACTTCTCATAGAATTGGTATGGTACCATAGTTGATAGTACATAGTTGGTGACTCAAAAAAAGCGCAAGACTGGCTTGGCAAGACTGAAAAAGTTGGATCTGAGTTTTTGGGAGAAGCTCATGGCTCTAGAAGATACCGATACAAATCATAAGAAAGGTATTTATATATTAAACACAATAGGACTACCCTTAAAAACTAAGTATCTTTCTCGAGAAACTTTCTCATGACTTGGAAATTGCTTTCAATTTGAAGGGCCCCAGACAGGCCACCAGCAACTCCTCGACCTCTTTGACCCCTCCACCATGACACAAAACAAAACACATAACCCGTTCACGCGTCCGCTTCTACAGGCCGCTAGTAGCATTATCCAGGTCGCCAACCAAACTTTGGAGTGCAGCAGCAATATCAGAGTGTAGCAGTAGCATGATGTCCCCGAACTCACGCCGAAAGCGTTCCCTCGTAGTTGCAATGCTCCAGCTCGTGATCTCGTATGATCTCCGACAAGTTATGGCGCAGATCTGCTCTAGCGCTGAAACAAAAGTAAAGGTAGAGGTCAAAGCAGATCGATTTTCCAACGATACATCGTGGGAACTGATAGATTATTATACCGGGGAAAAACTATTGAAGCAACGGGGATTTACGTTGGAACCCAACGAGTACAGAAGTAAAGTGATTTGTTTGAGCGATGGATTGTACAATTTCACCATTTGGGATGATTATGGCGATGGTAGGTCATTATAGAATTCATTCCGTGAAATAATATTATGGTTCAATGGCTTACAGCTTTCTTCCTTCGACCTGACACAGGAATTTGCTGCCGCTATGGTCAGGGATTCTTCAAAATATCGTTTGACGATGAAGTAGTTCTCCAAGGAGGTAGCTTTAACGCCAACGTCACAGAGGTACTTAACCTCGGCTATCGACCTGAACAGGGTATGGTCTCCACCCGCGAAAAGAGATATTTGAACGCGCACAATAAAAGAAGGAAAGAATGGTATGAAAAGTACAATTTGACAGATGCCCCGATGAAGTATTCGCCAGAAATTGCTAAGGGAGCGAAGGCATGGGCCGAGGAGTTGCTGAATGCATGTGGAATAGTAGGTATAGAACATGAAGATTACAATCCCTTTGGAGAGAATTTAGCAAAGAACGTTGGGAAAAGAAGTACCTTCGGGCAGCTTTATCCTGTAGAAAGTATTGTTGGGAGATGGGTTGAATTTGAGATTGGGCTGCCATACCCATCCAACGGACATTTAACGTGAGTGATGTTTCCCACAGCACTTGAGCTAGATTTGCCTCGAAGCAGTCCACAGCCAAGAATCTAACACCTGTACCTGCCTCATTTATTGACTTTTCTCAGCCAGGCGCTGTGGAGAGCTTCTAGATATCTAGGATGTGGAGAGGCTTCGAAGCCGTACAGAGGGGGTGTTTGCAGGTAAGATATCCCAGTGTCTGTTGTTTAGCTTCCAGACCAATGCTAACAAGCTATCTATGGAATCCTGTGTAGAGTGCAAGTGTGTAGATACGGAAGGTGAGTTGTTTATGACTCAAGTTTAGTGTGTTTGCCTCATGCATTAGTCTAATATACCTTTTATTCGAATGTGAACTACACAGAGCTGGCAACTGTGATATGAAAGGTTTTGATGCGAGAGAAGGCGAGAATTGGATGGTTCCAATGTTAATGGATGTAACCAGATGTGGTCCAAACTGCCCCCCTGAAGGCTGTTTCTAGAAAAAAATGTTTTTGAGTTGCTCAGACTTTCCACTGGAAACCAATGGCCAGAAAATACATAAATATCAAGTGAATCCAGCAGTTTTTATATAGTACTTAATCTGTCCGAAAAAAAACCGTTCATTTGGAATATAGAACGTTCAAATAAGGCCTATTATAGTATTCATATATTAATATTGATTACTCTAAATTCTTNATTAATACAAAAGTAAACGTTTTTTTTCGGACGCGTGTCAGCCCAGAAAAGAACGGTTTTTTTTCGGACAGATTAAGTATCATATTGACATGCTAAACTTTTATTTAATGTTTGTCAGTTATTTTGGGCTATGTTCGCAATTCAACCTCAAGAGGGAATCATAAATTTGTATTTTCCTCTTTCGTTTGCAGTATTTCATGTTTCAAGGTTGTCGTTGGGTTCTCCTACACCTCAATTCTGTGAGATCTGTTCCACGGTCTCACAAGAGCAAGAGGTTGACAGCACTGATTGACAGCAAGATCATGCGTTTTGGCCACCTTCTCTCTTCTCTCATATACCTGCCTGTGCACAGATACTGTAAGATTACATCTTCAGTCTTTTCCCGCTACTCTTATGCCTTTATGCTTTTAAAAGACACTGCATCTGCATCTAACACTAACAAGATAAAGCCACAATTTCATTCTCATTCTCATTTATTTTAATTATTCTCATTCTTTCAATTCATGTAACGTGGCCTGTGCTTGTCTTGTATGCTGATTGCTTTGGTGGCTTCTCTGACCCAAAAGTGACCGGGACCTTGGACTAATAGTCGTAGACAAGTAAGAAATGATGTATAATACAACAGCAGACCTTTTTCATTTTGGAATGGGGTAATTTCAGGTTAATGTAAAAAAATGCCGCGTAATTACCGGGTAATTATAATTACTGCTGGTACTGGGTATAATACCAGGACAGACCTCACGATCAGGTGAACGATTCATTTTGGTCACGACTCATCACTTGCCCGAAATTATGAATGATTTTCCGGATACGTAGATAGCCCAAGTGAGAATCGTAGTAATTTATTAAGGTAAAACTACTAACGAAAGAAAACCCTAGTCGTGGACCACCTGATCTGAAAGAGAGTCCCAGGTAATAAGAGTGTAATATTCTTACACATTGAAGTAAGATACCATGTGTTTACACTACTTGTCAATACAGGGGCAGTAGCAAATCTGGAGTTATCATTCAAGATATTTTTACTTGGCAGTGTTGATGTGAGCAGGCACAAGATGAAGATATGTCTACTAGACATTGTCATATTAGGTGATAAAAAAGACATCACAAAAATAAGTTGATTGGCTGATTTCCATATCCTGTGTGCTCAATTTCTTCACAATCTTACAAAATAGTGTGAGAGTGGTGTGGATCGAATGCATCTATTGTGCCGGTGGAGTCAGGTGGTGCTATGCATGGGTGAATGTTGCGGAACAGCGGAACAGATTTTCAGAAACGTAGATTTGGTACAGAAGAAGTACCTTTTAGAACTTTGTTTATTATGAAAAATAAAACGCATCGCGCCAGCGCGTCGCACACGACAACCAAAATGACAACCTCATCACTCATCACTCATCACCGACCGACAACCCACAACAACGCATCGCCATCGCCCGCCCCCGCCCATCACCCATTTCTATATCACAGACATCCGGACGTCCAAACAGATCCAACTCCAAACCAACCCCAACAATTAAACGGTTGTCTCGAGACTTGAAAGTAATCATGGCTTCTCCTATAATGTTTGAAGATATCTTCGAGATAACCAATCTCAACCCCGAAGGCAAAAAGTTTGACCTAGTAAACCGGCTTTCCGCCCTCGGCACAACATTTGAATGTGACCTCTTGCTCGACTACAATAGTCAAATATACTCTCTACTTGAGGGGGAGAAAATGACACTCGTCCTCGCGTCAACATTAAATCTTGACGGAAGTCCGGATGATCACACTTCATACACTCCTGTTACTAGCATGCAACGCGAGGCTACATTGGCAGACAGTTATGAGTATGTAATGCACGGAAGGGTTTTTGATGTGGGGTACAAAAAAGATGGCGTGGTTCAGATTTCGATATCGTTTGGGGGATTGCTTTGTAGGTTGACAGGTGATCAGAGACATTTGACTAATGTAGTGCCGGATATGAGATTGTATGTGTTAATTAAGAAGGATTAATTTGGATTTGGCAAGATTTGTGGCGAGCGAAAAACAGTGACCGGACTCTAAAATATTACCATGCTGAAGTGGGACACAATAATACATTTTCAAATCTCATCTATCATTATTTGTTACATCAACCATCACTCCATATGTCATGCAATTCGTCTCTGCGCCATGCTACTAAAGTAACACACACTAACATCGTTGGAATCAAGAAGACTAAAGCAGGTAAACCACCTCGATTGCCAAGTAACGAGAAACTACCAATAATTTCCATCGTTAGACTTGCAATCACATAACCAAATATTGCAGCTGAAGTATACTGCCAAAATGAGGCCTTAATGCTATAATCTCGATTGTCTATCGATAGCGAGTCAGCATTCATCGCCCAAGCAACGAGGATGCTTGGAAAGACAATATCTCCTAATCCTAATGCTTCGGTGACTTCATTGGAGTTGTGCCCTACAATTATCTCCAAAAGACCCGGTTGCCAAGGTAATGCTGCTGAATTTGATGACTGAAAGGCTAGTTTGGACTTGGCTACTACCTCCATTACAGATATTTGAGGCTGGTTGTCAATGGCAGCATTAGCAACTGTGCCGAAGACTGAAATCCCATCAAATATTGTGACTCCGATGAGTGCCAGCGCAGTTGTGCGAATGGACTTAGTTGAAGTAGTGACTAGGAATGGTCCAACTGCCCGCGCGACAGTAGTTGCTAAGGCTAGATTGATTCCATTTTGGAGAGGCCACAAATCAAAACTAATTGGTATTGTTGCGCCATTCAAGGTTATTGATGGGTATGTTTTTGCAATGTATCCCCCAACCACATAAAATAAGGCCATGACATTGCCCGTACATAACAACGGTTCTTTGCTGGGAGCGGTAATGGCATTTGTTGAAAACTCTCCGCTCGGAAACACACGTCTAAATTCAGCGCATACAAATAGAAGGCACACAATAAAACCTGGAAGCGATGCCAAGTACGGAATAGCTTCAGTCAAATTTTCGTCACTCAGTATGATCGGTAAAGCTTCTTTTGATTTGTCAAAGACAATCAATGCATAAGAAGCTGCCAAGGAAGTAGTCAAAACAAGTGGAAGTCCTATTGCTACAGTCTTTCCAGCATTTGATGTCTGATCTTTTTCATCAATCAATTTTCCAAATACATTCTTCTCGTCGTCTACATTGTAGACGCACCGTTTCGAATCAAACTGTTCTCCGTCTAAAATCTCACTGTTCAATCTGTCGAGTGCTTCTCCAGGTCCACTAAATCTACCATTACTTATTGCATATGTGCTTTCATATGATCTCCAGCCTGCATACACTGTAGCCATTGTGGCAAGGACATACAGAGCCAATCTCTTTGATAACAATAGTACAAATAGTGATTGCATTGATTCGTTGTATAAATTACTTGCTGCAATATATTCTGCACTGCCAGGTACCGAGATTTGTGGATTGAACGATGCCATCGCAGCATCAAAGTTTTGCTTAGCTAATTGATAATTGTCGTCCTGTATATTTAGTACTCCGGATGTTAAGAATGGCACCATGATGTATGTAACTAGAAAGACAAGAAAATTTCTACTATCACGAGGTGGAGGAGGAGTTTCTTCGACAGATCTCAATATAGATTTCATTGTGCATTTCACCTTCAATCTACATCTTAAAGCTGTTTCGGTTTCAGAGCTCACATAAATCTGTTTCGGTTTTACTGGTTTTACGAAATTGACGGACAAAAAACACGTAGACGATGGCCGCATATGAGCTGCTAATCTCTTACACATGACTAGCATGAGCAATACTTTGCAAGCGCAGTGTCCATTCAAAGGCGACACCATTTTGTACGGTTTTAGGCTTAGGCATAGGCTGTGTGCTGATGGAAGGATGTCGATTGTCCATGTGAAATGATGAAATAATGATGTTGTGGCGTTGTGTGACGATGGGCGATGAAAAGTCGATGTGATTGGTGGGCGTTGCACCCCTTACCATACAGCGAATATTCTAGCCCCCCTAAACCTAAATGCCTACTTTTTGGCCAAAATCCACTGCCCCCCAAATGAAATATAACCATGAACATCGTAGTACCATCACTGTTACAGAGATGTATGTATTCACATCACAACATGCACTAAACACAGCACTTGGCAGCACAACAAATTATAATAAATAACATTAATTCACAATAATGATAGATTAATAATCTTGTTGTAGATCAAAGTAATTATTTATTTGTTATTTGTATAATAAATAAACAGGGAGAGGGTGCACTATCCAGATAATGTTTACTTTATTATTATCCTCGCTGTGCTTGTTGGGGGACAGACTAAAATAGTGGTGAAAAACCAAATCGGCGGTAGTCTGTGGATGTGCTCCAAATTCAACCACCGGTACGGCCAAATGGTCTGAGTCTGGGTGTAACACTCATCAAATGTGGTAACATTAGATTTGGTGCTATGGAGCTGTGGTGCCGCTCTGGCCGCCGTAAGCGTTGTTCATTTTTTTCGAGTTGCCGAAACAGGGACCGTTCTTACATAAGTTCACTCTGAAGTCAGTCGTCGACATTCGCCATGGTCAATGGAGGTTTTCCTTTGTTCGTTCTTGCTTGTTGAATCTTCTGTTGGTTGGATGTTGAATTATTGTGATGGGTAGGAATAAATATTGTGAAATGCCAAAGCAAAGCACTCACAGCCGAAGTTACTTAAAATTAAAATGATCTTGCGAATAGTCTAATAAGAGTCAGAAAAATCATACAAAATATTATTACATAGACAATATACTACTCTAAAAATACATTAACTTTGTCTCAGACACTTCAGAATTCTTAATGAAAACAGAGTAAATAGGAGTAGAATGGTTAGATAATGCTATCGCATTTTTGGCCTCCTGGCCCTCCCCGCCGGTCCTCCCGTTTTGTTGTCACGGCATCCATATCCAAATATTCACACACACATGATCTGCACAAACTAAACGCACACACAAAAACTGCGAAGAAGCTGCACATGTAGATAAATAATATTCGGCAATCAATAGAAAAACTGAATTTCCCCCCTTCTTGACTTCCTTCTTAGCCTTTGGCTTCTTTTGGAGGTCCTGGTCCTGAAAAAATTATAACCGGGAAGCAAGGCTCATTGTAGTCTGTTGGTGGATTCTCCATCCCCTTGTCAATTCCATCAATTTGTTACATGACTTTGGGAATACCCTTAGTGCAGACAAACTATTTGGATCCAAGCTGAATAGCTTCTATTGATATAACAGCAAGAAATTGTGACAGTCCAGCAGCACTATGGTTTTGATGCCACCACAGCCAACACAGCACAGTCAGTGACTTAGCCTAAGACTTAGGCTTGCTTATGTTGGTTTTAAATCTAATCATACAAAGACAGAACCCATTCTGTTAAGACCCTCACAGGCAATGAATTCAGTTACAAGCTGCATAGTAGCATGATTTAATCATCCAACATACTGAGCCTTGAGCCTTCACAAGAGTCCAGCAGCTGTGGTTTGGATGTCTCGGCTCTCGGCCCACACAGTCATTAACTTCAGTTACAAAGGATGCTCAAGTCTAATAATTTTACCACTGTACAAGTTCAACGCAAAAGCCAAAACTAGGAATCAAGTTATGAAACTAAAAGGAGCAGCCCTTCTGTGTTGCTATGTTTTGTAGAAAGATAAATAATGTTGACAGCACAAAACAAAAACTTTACACAATTATTATTTTGTGACAACCTCATGTTTTGTAAACACTAGTTAGAACCCCAATAAAAAGTGTATGTTAGTAATACATACAATTCAATCATCCTCACACTCATCCAACAATCCAGCCGTTTCCACATCCCCCATCCTCCCACCCAACCCCCTAATCTCATTCACATTACAATTCTCCTCATTCATCACATCACCGCTCGAAGCCAAACTCGCCGCACCGATCAATAGCGGTAACGGATTCCCCGTCATTAAACTCAGGGTATAACCCGCGTAGGCGGGTAGTAATTGCTTCAGGGCGGTCTGTTCGTTGCGGATTTGACATCGTCGTTCGATGGGAGATAATAGTTCGGATATTTCGGTTTGTCTGTCGAGATTATGGAGGGTGGAGTATTTGGTTACGGTTTTGATGATTTTACGACAGAGGGTTTGGGCAATGGTGTATTGTTGTTGTTGCGTGTTGTCAGTGTGAAGGGGCGGCAGGCGTGTTATATTGGATGTTGCTTGCATGGTTAGTGAATTACGTGTCGGTTCTGGTTCTGGTTGGTTTTGTGACTGCGGTTCGTTCGAGGGCGTGGATGAGTTCTTCTCGGCCGACAATGCCAGTAATGCTGACAGTTGGGCGTAGGATGCTCTGTAATCTTCTTGTTGTTGTGTTGTATTGTTGTGGTTATTGTTGTTGTCTCCGTCATCATGTTGTGCTGTTGTCGTTTCATTATTAGCATTAGCAAACTTCTTCCTGGCAATATCATCATTACTTTCCCTAACAAACAAATACTGCTCAAAGTCCTCCTCCTCAATCTCCCTCCGCACAACGCTCTCGGGATACTGCTCGGGATGCAATATCATGGCGTATAGCAACGAGTGTTCTACGGGCGTGATGAATCCCTCTGCTGGATATTTGAAATGTTTGGCGTTGTTGGCAATGTTTTGAATGGCTTGTGCTTCGGTCCCCACGGCTCGTGGCGTGGATGTGTTGGTGTTCGTTTGACGATGACGTCGACGACGATTGATCCAGTTGCCGATGGGGTTGGCATTGCGTCTGTTGTGCCCGCCGCGTTGATGGTTGCCGTTGTTGCTTGTTTGCCAATTATTATTGGACGGACCGTTATGATTATGGGGATTGTCTCTGAAACGCGAGCTCATGCTGGTGGCTATTGTGGTTCAGGTACTGTATTTTGATTTTCTGCTGTGATGACGACTGGTTGAAGTGTAAAAGAAGTGTGTTGTGCTTTGGCGGAGGCTTCTGTAATTCTGTAGCTTGGCTGTGGACTGTGGATAGCTGTGGAACTTGTCCGTTTCGAGTTTCGAGCTTCAGTTACTTTAGTAGTTTAGGAGTATTGCACGCTTATCGCTTAGGTATTTCTTACAGCGATACCAGCAGAAATACATTTTATTTGCCCACTATAACCCCGTCTTCAGTTGCAACAAACATCACATCAACCATTGTTGTAGCTTCAAGCTTCACCCCCTTGCCTTCATCATGACACTTCACTCCAACGCGAAGACCCGACCCACAACAATCCTACTCAGAATCCTGCTAATAATCTGCATCATATTCACAACACTGCGAAATTTTTCACTTCACAGCATGACGGCGGGTCGTTCCTTGCTCGAGTTGGAGAAGAATGAGAGAAGGATGACGTTTGTCATGAATAGCTCAACACTAGCGAACAAATCCAACAATGCAATATTAAGATCACGAGTGCATAGTACACGGTCATCATCCAAACAATACAAACCGGCAACTGTACCATCCAATTTCTCAATGCTACCACTGGCACTTCAGCCAGTAACCACCGCAACATGCTGCCCCGTATTGAATAGACCACCCAAAAAACCTAAATGCGGCGAAATATGTCACACACCTCACGCATGCAACAACACGCTGTATCCCTACATTTCCTACGATGAAAAGGAATTTCTGAAACCAATGTCCACAGGAAGTAAGGAGGGATTACGTATGCGATGCAATGCACGGAATGGGGAATTACATCCACCGTATCAATGGTGTCAGCAGTGGCTGTCGGATTCGATTATGCATACGAATCAAAAGAAGACACAACAACAACACACATCGTTGCAATCGCAAAGAAGAGATATAAGCCTAAGAGCGCGTGAACAGCAACAGCAACAACAACAACAACAAACCAAATATTATGAAATTGATCCATATCAAGCAAAGTTACCTCCGCCGGGGTGTAGTATATTCAACAATGGGGGAGGATCGGGGAGTTTTCAACATGTCATTTTGTTTCCGGGTGTCAAAATGGCTTTCTGTGGAATACCAAAGGGTGAGTCTGCTGAAAAAACAATAATACTATACGTTTTGTGTACACAATTCACATAGCTACTCAACCTTGTGCATTCATCTAAACCCATACATACAATGCTTCACAAGTCGGCATTACTCAATGGTTACAATTTTTACGATTTACATTCGGCGCCAAAGATTATTTAAGTTCTCCTCATATCAAAGCCGAGGTATTTGCCATGAGATTTGATAAAATGAATGAAGAGGCACAAATGGACATTCTAAACGGTACGTCGTGTTACCTCTATTCAATATTTTGATGGTCCCTGATCGATTCATGTACATCTTCTTACACATTCAATATACACGTGCACAATAATAAACAACAATATTACAAAACACCAGACCCAGAATGGAAATTCATTGCCTTCCTCCGAAACCCCGCCGAACGTCTCCTCTCAGCCTACCTTGACAAAGTCTACTCTAAAAAGACCGAACGGGAACACTTTCAAAAACAGCATGGGCTCAATCGAACTCTGTCCTTTAATGAATTTTTAGATGTATTGGCGGAGGAGCCGTTGCCTTGTCCGAGCAGGTTAGGGAATGATTTGGATCGATTGAAGGGTGTGAATTGGTGTACCAATCCCCATTGGAGGCCACAGACATACTCGTGTGGTCTGTCGGAGGTATGTGTATTTCAGATCGGAAACGACTTTTATAGCTGACATCTTACAAAATCACAACCATTGCTTCATCATAAGTACAGTTCCTACCACGATTTTCTTTTGTTGGATCACTCAATCATATTCACACCCATGCCAAAACCATCCTCGACGAAGTAGGACTATGGGAAAGCTATGGCAAATGGTATCATTGGCATACACGAAAAGATGAAGCCGGGAGATCACGATGCAATTCACCACCACCTGTTGTGAAGGTGGGTGAAACATTATTTGGCTTTCAACAAAAACCACCTAAAGATGGAGAGAGAAAGAATGAATCCTCGTTGCGTGCTTCTGATACAGGTTATGGGCATGCTACCAACTCACGATCGAAAATGGATACATATTATACTCCAGAGATGTTGGCGAAAGTCATGAGATTGTATGAACATGATTACAAGTTGTGGGAGCTGGTAGATGAAGAGCGGTTGCATAGTGGAGAAGAGCTCGCAATAAGTCTCTCAGATGATTGTAAAGCTTCTGCACAAATTATAACTAAGTCTTGAATATACAGCATGAGATTTGTTCTAATGACTAATTTTAATTAGATACTTACTTATACATGACTTCCACCCATCAAAATCTCGACTCCCCAGGTTTGACCTATCCCAAATCAATGAAATCAATTTCAATCCAATGGCAACAACAGTGCCATTGGCCAAAAAGGGACGCAGATGGCCCAGACAAATTACCTACATGCGGCCTAGTTGCATCCAACGTTAAGCCACAATATTACATTTAGACACTCTGACACACAGATACAATAGGAATGTAGCAATATATATTTTATTCACTCGGAATTTTATTCATCTGTCTCTTTCGATCGTGTTCGTTCCTTTGTGCCCTCTTCTTCCGTATTGTTTCTTTTTCGAGTATATTCTTCATCACGTCATCCAAGCCACCATTGAGTGCCCCATTTTTGGCGGCATGTAAAATAGCTGCAAGCCCAAGGTGAAGCAAAGGAATTCCCTTCAATTTTTTTGAATCTGTCGATACTGCATGTGCTCCACCCCATGTTTCGATAAGTTGCAGGATCATACGCCTGTCTGAGCCTAGTTGATATGCGACTGGTGGACACTTTTCAGCCAGATTGATCAGTGAGCCAGCCGCACGATATTTGGCCTCTCTCCAATATCGGGTATTGTCAATATTGGTAGACAAATCTAAAACATTGACCAAGTCAGAAGTTAGCCGCCACACAAGAAGATCTGTCAGTCCGCATTCAAAAAAGGTTTGGCAGACATCAGGTGTACTGTGTGATGTGTTTCGTATGGCTCCCAAAGTATTCGTCAGAAGCCTGAGTTCTTTTTTGCCTCTATCGGTGTATGAAGTCAAGATAGGAGCAGCGCTACTGCTACTGCATTCACCTAGTAACAAAATATCTTCCCAATTCAATTCATGATATCGCAAAATGTAGGCACAAAGAAGGTGAATTCCATTCTGAACCACCAAGCACTTGTCGCTATTACACCTATAATGAATGTTGACAGTAAAGGGCGAAGCCCATTCAAGAATTGCAGATCGGCTCAAAGCAGAGCCACACGATAGATCGCGTAATGCTCCCAGACACACAACAGCCAGGTCGAGGGCGGAAGAGTGCATAATATCAAATGCACCACTATCCGAAAAGATATGTTCCCCAAATGACTTGTGGTGTTTTGCACACTGGAGTGTGAAGTTTGAATGGGTAAGAAGCAGATCTTTAGCTGATGATGGTAACAGCGGCGGATAGCTCGCATTCGCAACGTTGGTTGAATTCTTGTGATGTCGTGGCACCCATTGGTTCAATTGCGGTACCATCAATCTCCAAAGATTGTTTAATACTGCCGAGATTGCACCCACCTCACGAAGCTCCTCACCTCGTGCACCTCGACATTGGGCCATACTACCCATGTGACATTTGACAAGTCTTGTTCTACTCTGTAAATTGATAATGTTGCATATGATACATTCACATCGCTCATTGTCCACACAACCGAATGGAGCTTCAATTAGTTGTACTATCTCGTTCAAATTACAATTGGTAGAGGGATCCTCTACGATTTCCAATCGAGTAAGTACATCGTTCAACTCATCGACGCTTAGTTGACATGCGCCAGTCGACATTCCCGAGTTCACGATAAATATCTTTTCTAAAGTAGTGTTAAAATGGTCTGAGCAAGTGTTCACACATCATTTTTATCTCATCTGCTTATGGAGAGCTCTAGAGCTCCCACCATGATGATGATCCGATGATCCACCATGTGCGATCTCGATTGACTGTTGATGATTGATGCAATTCATGAGGAAATGAGGAGATGATATTATTATTTTTACATACCTAAAAAATCTGTATCCTAGATACATGGGTAGATAAGTACTTATATGAAATTTTCAGGCCCGGGGCGCCCGTGT
The DNA here is from genome assembly GCA_036939855.1 of Cyclotella choctawhatcheeana. Classification (NCBI taxonomy): domain Eukaryota; phylum Bacillariophyta; class Thalassiosirophyceae; order Thalassiosirales; family Thalassiosiraceae; genus Cyclotella; species Cyclotella choctawhatcheeana. The sequence continues at coordinate 26,586 of JALLPH010000199.1, forward strand.
GAGTGACTGGTGACTGTGCACAAACGTCAGCTATCTATCAACCAAGAGGATACGGGCCTCTAGCGGTGGTCTGTGCAGGCACAACAAAGGCACACAAAGGCACAACAAGGCACAACAGGCACAACAAGGCACAACAAGGCATAACAAG
>JALLPH010000200.1:0-25747 GCA_036939855.1 Cyclotella choctawhatcheeana
GTCTCATTACAAGTATAATGAATGGTGGGACAAGCATGAGATTGGAATTCATTGTATGAAAGGATTTTTATTTTTTTGCCCATTTTCCACGACACCCCCTACTGCTGCTCGTGGCTGATTGTTGCCTAACTTCCCTGCTGCTGTATTTTGTCGTTTTGGATCATGCACTTAACTCAACCGGCTCTCTCTTTCCTTTCTCTGTTCGTCCCCTTGTTTCTCTTGCTACGGCCGTTGGCCGCCGCTGCTGCTTCTTCTATGCCGAGTCGCGTTGTCGTGGTGCATGCTGTTGGTGCGCTCGCTTGTGTTGCTGGTTGATTTGTTTGCTCCGCCGCGCTGTTGAACGTTGAACCCACCAATCGACCTGCGTCAACTTTGCTGCCGCCTTTCTTCCGGTTGCCGTCTGTCGTCTTGCATGTGCTTGCGGTGTTGGCTTCTAATTCTGGTCTCGCTTAATGTCTCTTGATGTTCTGTTGGGGTTGTAATTGTTTAGATAAAATAACGACTAATTACTTCATAGAGGTACTAACCACAGGGTAATCGTAACGTAGTCTAATCGAAGTTTTAGTATTCCACCCCCGGCTCATGTGAAGTAATCCATTGGATTACACTCTTCCCATGGGGGCTGGGGGCTTACATATGAAAGCACAACAAATTGCTTTCCCACTGACACTGCTACTAAAAAGGCTATGATCGAGTCTGTATGCCCAATACAACATCAGTAGTCAGTAGGTTTGAAGAATGGAATACCACCGCTTTTGTATTATTAAGAGGTTGCCATTGGTTGCCAACAAAGTTTCAACATGGTGATGGTTTTAGGTAGATACTACACTAGCTGAGTTATCTACAAATCAAATTAAATTTTCTCAGTGGAAATGAGAACGATAGACCACTATAACATATGTAAGCTCTAAGAGAACCTATTTTTACTGAATGTTGCACATTGCAACAAAAATAATCTCATGTATTAAAACACTGACGAAACCCTTGTAAATGTAAAAGAAATGAATATCATATCATTGTTTGATCCCTGAATTCTCCTTCCATTGTGGTTTTCTCCAACCTATTTTGCTGTATCATCTATACACAAAAGATTTTAAGATGTCTGTTGTAAGCAATCATTCTAACTTGATTCGTTTATTGGAATCAGATTCCGCCGTTGCTTCGGTTGGTTCCTCCTTAATTTCTGTATCGGGCTTTGGTTCGCTGTGTCCTCCCTCCTTGATAGACTCAGTCTCTTTCAGAAAATTGGTCACTTCTGACAATTCTTTTGATTCGATTTCAATTGATTCGGTTGTTGTAGCGATCTTTTCATCTACTGTGGAATCCGTTTGAGTTGTAATTTCGACAGCTTTCTTTACACCATCTATTCTTGTTTCTGCTGAGGCTGTTTTGGTTTCTGTGGTTGGTTTAGTTTCAATGGGTGATGTTACAGCTTCAGTGGAATTGGTTTTCGTCTGAGATGTATTTTCAACAGCTTTCGAATCATTCGATGAATTTCCTGGTTCATCCGCCGCTGTCGCTGCTTCTGCCGTTTTTGTTTCTATTGCCGCTTTAGTTTCAGTAGCGGCTCTTTCGGCTTTAGTCACAGTTGCATCCGCCTTAGTTGTAGTTTCAGCAGCTTTTGAAGCATGATTAATTTGCTCCTCCTTGACATGTTCTCCGGACTTGACCGCCGACGAATTCGAATACGGACCGCCCACTTCCGAATACGACGATGGTTGAGAATGCGAATTCATCGATTTCAAAGAAGGCAATGCACTGGGATGATGTGCCAATGGAGGAGCCTGCTGCGAATACGCCGGACCACCGCCACCACCACTCGATACCATCACCTGAGAAGGATGATGGGGCGCATTACTACCACCGCCGCCATGAACCTCCACGCCCACTCGATCCTCAAACATCGGTTCACTAGCATACGACTCTGGCAACCCCTGAATTTCCAAATTCAATCTCCTCAAGGTCATGAATTCATCCATCTCGACTTGAGTACTAACACACTTCATTTCCGGCAACGGTTCCTCCGGTCGTCGTTTTACTTTGGGTTGATAGGGACACACATGTCCCTTTTTGGGTACGCCGCATCGTCCGCATTTGTAGGAACCGCGTCCCTTGTCGTCGTCGAGCATGGTTCCTCCGGGACTTGTTAGCATGGAGGATGGGTGATGATGTTGCATTATTTTTCCACCGCCGGGAGTGTTGGAGCCCGGTGTGCGTGAGGAAGTAGCATTGGAATGTGTTGTTCGGAGTTGGTCGGGATGATATCCCGGTGATGATAGGGATGAGGGGTAGGGCATGTGACCTTGAGGTGGTGGAGGGTGTACTCCACCAGCACCGGGTGTGGGTGGTAAACTACTGTGATTATATGAATAATGATGAGAGGGTGGAGGGGGCATGGAAGTATTGGATGGATGACCGTGCGGCGGAGGAGCCGACATGGGCGGTGCCTTGCGTTTTAAATCGGGCGGAGCACCACCACCGTGTGGGGGACCGTGTGTGAATTGAGGTTGTCGCGCATCATTGGAATGTGGGGGAGGAGGTCCGTGACGTGAGTAACCACTTGGATTATGACTGGAAGGTGGACGTTGATGCGGCGGTGGAGGATGAGAAGAGGGATGATACGAATTCTCTACGTGTGGAGGAGGTCGTGAGTGATTGTCATTGGGCGGAGGAGGCATGGATTGTGGATGTGACATCGGATCCCATGGTGGATGCGCTCCTCCCGGTGGTTGATTGTGATTGGGAGGTGGTGCAGAGGATCGATGTTGTGAATTGGGAGGGGCAGATGAATGCTGCGGTGGGTAGTTGGGATGATGTCCCCATTGATTTGGTGGAGGTGGACCTGAATGTCCATGCGGTGGAGGATGCTGACTGTTGTAGTAATGACCATTGGATGGATGCGTATGCTGTTGTTGTTGTTGCTGACTTTGTGATGAATGAGGGGCATAGTATCCTGTGATTTAAAGTTTGGAGTAAGAAGAAAAGAGTCAGTATGTTGGAGCATCTTGTGATTGTGTTGATAACATTCCATTAATACTGAATCACATGACAAAGTCTAGTTTCAAGCCATCAATTTTGCCAAATCATGCAAACAGACACAGACAACCTCAAAATAACCGAAAATGATACACACTGTAAAGAAAGTGTCAGTTAATTCAGAAGCTCATTGGAATAACAACTTCTTGGCAATATTCAATTAAACAGTAAATAATCGTCTGAATACCACCCCTTTTTCTTCCCCATCCATAATTTCCTCCACAGTTACAAAAAACACACAAGGCAAAACATACACGACACGAAAGATACACACAGAATAAAACATTGACATAGATATAATTCAATAATGACTATAGCTAAACTAACTCACCAGGAGGAGGACCGTATCCCCCCGTATGATTCGAATAATGATCGTTTGGGGTATGCGGTCTTCGGAATATATTCCCCCCTCCCCCGCCGTTACTACCATTTGGCGGTGGTTGCGACGACGGAGGGTACGAAGATGACGACGGTGGTGGATAATTATTATTATGATTGGATGAATTACTGTTGGTTTGTTGTGATTGTTGAGAGGAAGACGACGAGCCGTTGTTGGTGTTGGAGGGGGGCCAATGCGGATGATGCGAGGGATGCTGCATTCTCTTTCGTTTCTTTTTATTTCTATTTATTTCCTTTCCAATGTTATGATTTCGGAAATATCCAAAGAGATGCACCCAAAGATAATATTATATGCACTAGAGATATATTGTTTTGTGTTTTGTTGCTATGTAGTTCTTATCGATGATTTGCAGAAAAGCCGCTATGGTCCATGTCATTCACTTTTGCTGCGGTGTGCTAATATATGCTGCCTACTCTAATAGTAATGTTGTAGCCGCGGCCGCCATGGTTGTTGTTGTGTGAGCAAGAGAGGAGAGAGGAGAGGGGAGTATTTCTGCGACTCTTTTAGGTGGCGAAAATATTGGAGCAAACGTTGTAAAGTAAGCTGGAGAAGTATTCTAACCCCTAAAATCTAAACGACTATGCTTGCTCTCTCATTGGCCATTTCACGATTGCGCTATCTAGCCTAGATGATCCATTCAACGGCTCTCTTTCGAGTACTACCTCTGTTTCAACATATTTAATTATCATCATTCGTACGCACTACCACATCACGCTTCACGCATCACGCACAAAAACATCATAAGCAACAATGGCAATGGAATCATCATCGAAACACTATCCCCACTCAACCCATCCCAACGATGGTCTTTCCCAATACCACTCACGCGACATTGTAGGCTACGCCTCTAATCCACCCACGGCCATATGGCCGAACGGTGCCAAGGTGGCATTGAACTTTGTATTGAATTACGAGGAGGGTGGCGAGAATTGCGTATTGCACGGCGACGGGGAGAGCGAGAAGTTGCTTAGTGAGATTGTTGGGGCTGGTGCTATTGGTGAGATTGATAGAGATGTTTTGGTGTATTTGTCTAACATATTTTTTACTAGATGGTGTCGATGGCTCATGTGTCTTTTCATCATTTTTATATATTAGTTGGACAAAGGCACACCAACATGGAGAGCTTGTATGATTATGGATCGAGAGCTGGATTTTGGAGATTGCATGAATTGTTAACGCGTAAAAAAGTTCCTTGGTAAGACACAAAAAAGAGAGACTTCTGTCATATTGTATTCCTGCAGATCAGTGACATACTATCTTACTTTCTATTCAACTTTCTCGTCACTCATATATTGATGTATATGCAAAATGAACAAATCATCAAAAGTACCGTATTCGCCGTAGGCATGGCCCTAGAACGCAATCCCGAAGTCTGTCGTGCCATGGCCTCCACCAAAAACTGGGAAATAGCCTCCCACGGCTACCGATGGTGGGATTATCAAAATGTCGACACGCAAACCGAACGAGAACACATTGCACGCTCCGTACAAATCCATAAAGAATTAATAGGGAAACGACCCGTGGGGATGTATCAGGGAAAACCCAATGTCAATACACGTAAATTGGTTATTGAGGAAGGTGGATTCTTGTATGATTCGGATTCGTATTCGGATGATTTACCCTATTGGAGTAATGAGAGTGAGGGTATCAATGATGGTAAACCTCATTTGATTATACCGTATACCCTGAGTGAAAATGATATGAGGTTTGCCATTCCCAATGGATTTTCACACGGAGGAGAATTCGCAAAGTATTTAAAGGATAATTTGATGTATTTGGTTGAGGAGGGTAAGAGAGGTAAACCCAAGATGATGAGTGTGGGTTTGCACTGTCGACTTGTTGGGAGGCCTGGAAGGGCCAAGGGGTTGGAAGAGTTTATCGACTTTGCCAAGAGCTTGGGTGATGATGTTTGGATATGCCGACGGGATGAAATTGCTTTGCATTGGTATAAGAATCATCACCCCGATGGGCCCAATTCTAGTTTATAGAATACAACAATTGCCTTTCGGTATTTTAAGGCAAGACCACAATTTTGAATAGGAAACAAATATCAAAAATGACATTTAGGGCTACATTCACCAATTTGCTATGTATCACCAATGAAACACTCTACCTTACAACCATCTTATTTTGTCTCCTGTATTACAATTCTGAGGTACCATTAATAACAGATGAAACAATCTTCATCATGTGTAGATATCTAGATGACCTTGATCTGTTGCTATGATTAAGGATGACAGCAGTGCGCGAACTCAAGCAAAAGTACCATTAGCCACTCTGACAACTTTGAATTTGGGGCTGACCAAAAAGTGCTCCCCTATTATTTGCTAACACCGTTCCAGAATAAAACGGGGTTGTAGTTGCCTTGACCACAGTCCATGACAAAGTGTCAATCTCTTTTTTATATTATTTATGACATGGATTCAAAAGTGAAGTTTTCTTGGTTTGCAAATATTATATTTACAGTGTTAGTGAAGAAGTAAAATATGTTGACATACTGAGTCCATCAGAGAACAGTTACTTTAGGTAGAAACAGTTGAAAAAGGGTTACTCTTTTCCAAGGAAAGGTTATAAAAATAATATTTTTACCGTATGTTTACACATCCTGCTGGACCATTTTACCCCCTGTTGCCTGAAATTCTGCATTTGTACTTCACTTCAGTAATCGTACTGTGGACCCCCGATACCCCGTTCACCCCCTTTGCCAGCATATCAAAATTACTTTTTCAGTCCTGTTTCAACTTTCTTCATTGCAATTTTTGCATCGTATAAATACCATAACTACCAGTTACAGTTACAGGTTGCAACAGTTTTTCTAAATCTATAAGTATGTAGAAATCAGTACATAAAAAGCTCTTTACTCACCTTACACCTTACAACACCAACAATGATTATCGACTGTGATTGGTGTGGTGTTAGTAGCCCAGTGACAGCAGACAGCAGATGGCTCCATTTACAATTACAAGACACAACCCTAACTATTGTTTTCCATCACTGAACCCAATACATATGGTGCAGGAGAGGATCGAGTGTGCTGTTATTGGTGTGGTGTTAGTAGCCCAGTGACGTGACAGCTGATGGCTCATCAGTTTACAAGACACAACCCAAACTATTGTTTACCGTCACTCAATCCAATACATATGGTGCAGGAGAGGTTGTTATTCCATGTGTCTTATTGTGTGATTTTGACTATCAACTACCGAAAATCACAGAATTCATAGCCTATGACCACCTGACATTACACATTTGTATGAAGGTTGGATGAGAAGTGATTGGGTTGGTGAGGCCAAGAATCTATTATCTTTACGTACTACAATAAGTATACATAATCATGTACAAAGTTCCACCTGGAACCCCGCACACGATCTGTCCAGCACGAAGCAGCCCGAGCCTTAACCCCATCATCCTCCTCATGACAGCCATTGTTATCCTAATCCCATCATGACAATTGCACGGGTAAATGGGGCATAAAATGCTTCAGGAAAAATTTTCTGATGGCCCCGGAATTGTTGTTAATGATGGGTAGTGTGGCTGTGGTACTGGTCAGTGTGGCTGTGGCCTTCTTCATGGTGTATTTGTTGGGCGAGGAGTTGTTGGCGCTCTATGCCAAAAGTTGGGTATGATCCCGCCTTTATGGATATATGTTTGTGGTGGTACCTGGTGGTGCCCTACAGCTAAGCCAGTATAACACTGGAGTGTAGAGGCATATTACACAATTGACTTATGCCGTATTGGTTTTACAAAGGAGTTACAGCCTATGGATTGACCCAAGAGATGAGATTGACCTGGATTGACCCATTGTCTTAAATAATGTCAAAAGTTGATTCTTCTCTACCATTCATGTTGCCCCCCAAAACCAAATAATGTGCCTCCTATCATATCAGCTTTTCCTTTAAAATCTTCTTTCTGTCTTCTCTCTCACATATCATCTAATGTCGCGTTCAAAAGGACAATGGTAGACAACGACTAAGAGACATAAAGAGAATCAAACGAATCAAATAACATCTCCCCAAACATCACCATGAAAACTGCCATTAATCCTCCACCTATGAAACTAATATACTATGAACAAGGCTATAACCCTCCTCCTAGCCATCGCCCCATCATACGCAGACAACCTCCGCTTTCTCGCCGTAGGTGATTGGGGTGGTCAAGATGAATACCCATATTCAACTGAAGCACAGCGCGAGACAGCGTCGGGTATGGCCAAAGTGGCAAAAGGGGATGCATCGTTTGTGCTTTCCTTGGGTGATAACTTTTACTGTTATGGGTTGTCCGGCGAGGAGGAGGAGAATGATGTTAGATTTCAGGACACTTTTGAGAATGTGTATCATCATAAAGAGTTGCAGGTGCCTTGGTTTGTGTGAGTTTGAGTTATTTGGTAAATTCATGTGGAGAATCTGATATCATCTTCACATATATATTCTTGCTTAGAATCGCAGGAAATCATGACTATTGCGGCAATGTAGAATCACAAATCGAGTACTCAAAGAGACCCAATACACGATGGACATTCCCGGATTACAATCATCGTGTGGTCAAAGAGTTTGTTGTCGATAATGGCGCATTGGCGTCTGAATCTTCAGTCGAAACAAAGATGATGAAACTCGAAATCATCATGATTGATACGGTTCAAATTGATGGTTATGTTTCGTGTGATGAAAGTATGTCCAATAAAAGTTACTTTTACAATCCATCTCTGAAGGACAATCCGCAAATCTGCGCTCATTCCTGGTCAGATCCAGTGCACGTTGATTCCGCTCAGGCATCTGCCACTCTAAGCTGGATCGAGGATGCTTTGATCAAGTCAGACGCTGATTATTTGCTTGTTGCCGGTCATTATCCTATTTACTCCGCATGCACTCAGGGAAACACGAACTCTTTAATGCAGCATTTGGATCCTCTATTGAGGAAATATGGGGTAACCGCCTACTTCTCTGGACATGATCACTGTCAATCCCATTTCCAATATGATGGCATGGATTACATAATTACTGGAATAGGGGATGGTTGTTGTTATGCAGCGGATAATGCCAAGTACTTGCCCGTAGATGGGGACCTCAAATATATTCTGGCCGATACTTTTGTTTATGCTGGTGACTCCGGCGTAAGGGGTGGGTTCGCCTCCTTCTCTCTCGATGACAAGGAGATGATCATCTATATTCATAATCAAGACGGCGATGTGTTGTATGAGACAAAGCTGTCTCCTCGAGTTGCCGAATTCAAGTCCACATTCATTGGTGTTGGAAGATCAGTTGAGTAAATTAAGCGAGATATAATTTTGGTTGTATTAGAAAGTTATATTGATATATGCCTTCTTGCTTCTAATCACAACCAAGTTTGGAGTCAAACGAAGACAAGGTAAAAGCAAATGCCTGAAGAGGAGACAATGGGTACTGAAAATCCATGATGAATTCATCTTTTCCAGTTTTGCCAAACTGCAGATAAATCTCCTTTGAATTGGATTCATCAATCAGTTGAAAGTTCTTGACGGATGCCACGGTGACTCTACCATTGAAATTCAGTGAATATGCCTTGATTTCATCGTTCCAGCTGGGAGGCTTGTTCACGAATGACAGCAAGTTGTGTTTTGTAGACGCGTCCTTATCTTTGAAGCAAGTTACCATTCTTTCGTCGTCCTCGTTCATTGGCTGCCAGACTTTGGTAGGATTGCTATCATCGTCAATCTTTCCAATACAGGCCTTGATTTTTCTCGGTCCTTTGGAGCCCAAAGTTGTGGCTGATGCATACAACATTACTCCCAATTCACTTCGAACCTTTCCGTCTCCATCGTCATCGTCCGAGCTCTCATATTGTGGGTTTCGACCATCGTCGTATATTTGGTATTCTGTACCTAAGAAGTTGGATCTTAGCTTCCCAATGACATTCGGCGACTGCCGGTTGTCGAAATCATTCCTCCCCATGGATATCAGGTAGTTGGAAGTTGCATTGCCCATTCGTTTCTTGGATGTCATTACAAAGGCATTGTTTTCTTTGAGGTACACTCGATATTCCGGAAATAGTTTGTTCTTGATGCCTTTGTTTCGTTTGATGTAGCATCTCATCATGCCAACTCTCTTGGGACACGGTCGAGTGAGGAACAGACGCATCATTGTTGGGTCATCGACATTCAAGTCATGAATGGACTCCATGTTGTTCAAGAAATGAATTAGTTGATGTTGTGATTCCTCCTTGGAACTTGAAACCGAACTCATTCTCGACGCGTTTGACGAGGACACGCGACTTGGCACAATGTCATTTTCCTCTGCGGGATTTTGATTGAACGACAACGATCGAGTTGAATTGCTTCGCCGCAGCTTGCTTGCAGAGTGACTCTGTCGGGTTGTCGGTGATGAGTTTAATCTGCCGTTATCGTCATCAACGTCAATGGTTGAAAATGTGGATCGCCTGTTTGAACTCTTTTCATCTTCTTCCATAGACACATAGCGCGGTGGTTCGTTGTGACGTGATGATACTTCCATCCGAGTGTCCGTCAGTTCTGAAATATCATCTCTGGACGCCTTATTTGAGTATCGACTGTTGCGATGATAGCCCTGTCCTCCAGCACCATCGTACGCAATCATTTGTTGAGTTGGGTGATGAGGAAATGCATTCGCTGGCAATATCATGTGCGTCATGGGCAAGTGAAGATTTTCTTGCTGTACATAAGCCTGCCCTCCGTAATTGTTATTGGGATTATAGTTCATTCCCTGATGCATGTCATTACTGCCATGCATCATCATCATCTGATTAGTTTGATGGTATATCTGTGGCGAACTATTCATCATTTGTACTCGTGTCATGTGGGTGGTAACTTGAAACTGATCAATGCTACTCGAATGTTGCAGTTGATTCTGCCGCCTTCGCATTGCAACCAGTCTTTGGCGTTCGAGCATACTTGCTCGCGTTACAGCCGAAGAGACCGACGATGAGCTGGACGCCGTCGCTGGAAAGGACATCGTCAAGAAGTTGTTGGTGTTTGTTCTATGTTGGTGTTCCGAGACTTTTTTCCAAAAAACCTTCATTAGAATTAACGGTAAATATTGTATCTAACAAACAATCTAAACAATTTTTTCACCTTAAACCCCGCGAAGGGCTGACTGGTGCTTCGTGTGCATTTTAGCGAAAGCAGCAAATTAGAAAGGTGTCAAGCAGTGACGTTCTATCATGTCACTAATTTCAATTGCCAGAGTAAAAAAATTGTCAATTCAAAAACTTCGTCTGACTAACCCACCAACAAGTGGCAAACTGACTTCCCGCAAACCCCAAAACCATGAAATGTCGTTTTGGCCCCACTGCACTAACCTCAACTGGAATAACATTCGCCATAACTTTCAAGATAAAGTAACTCACTGCCGTGGCAGTCCAGATGTAGGTAAAGTAATAGGCCTTATGACCGTATCCCCCATACTGGCCCAATGTTATCCCCGATAGCATATTAACAGAAAGTCCAAGGTATTTATACCCCGTGTAAGACATTAGGTCCATAATAGACACGGGAGCTTCCATGGTATAAAATCCAATTCGAATAGCCAACACCTCGAGCAATTGGGTAACGAGACATTTCGTAATAACCTCCGGTATCACCTCGGGGTTGAATTTGTTTGCCGTACCGTAGCATAATGCACATAAGAGTACGTAAGTGAGAAGAGACATGGTTGGAATGTAGAGATCGGGTGCATTGAGATCTTGGTGGGGAGGATGATAAGACGGTGGTGTCACATTGGGATCAATTTTCTATTAATTATTAGAAGCAAATGAAAATGAATGGAATCTCAAAGAGATATTCATACGTAAAAATCATCTTCAAACCTATCTCTAGACCAAAAACTCACCAGCCGTGCCCAATCTTTACAAACAAATGGTAATAAAACCCTCCCCATCTTCCCCTTCACATATCTATTATCCACGGCAAAGTACGGTCGCAGCGCCAACATACTTCGCTCCAAGCCCGGCACTGCCCTGGCCCATCCAGTTTCAAGAAATTGCTTCCCCACCGATTCAGCAACATTGTACATGGCCGTTTGATCATTGGAGGTAAAGGCAGCGGCAGCTGACATGGCCGTTGTGGGGTTCCAAAAGTTGTTGTTTCCATGAGGTTGCGGTTGTGGCGCTGGCTGTTGAAAATTCTGCTGCGTGTATTGGGAATGTTGGGTAGACTGCTTCACGGCGGATGAATCGCCATTGTAACTGCTGTAACCCTCGCTGTTTCTGCTAGGCGCAGGGTTGTTGCCGTAATTATAGTTGCCGTCGTAAGGATTCGACATGATATTTGCTGGGTTTTGATCGATGATGATAAATAACGATAACGATAACTCGCTTCGCGCTTGCAGTTTGCAGTGAGTGAACGGCAGGCAACAAGTGGTTCAGGCAAGTTTAGGAGGCATTTATGTTATATGGAGGCTAAGCCTACTTATTCTAAATACTAAATAGCAGTGGGGCGTTGGGGGGCGCACCATTTTCGACCATTTCGACTGCCAGCGATTCGTGATAAGAAGTTAAGGGACGTCCTATCATGCTAATTATTCATATGGAAAATCATGTGTAAGAAATCATAGAACAGAACCCGCGCCCTCACTATCATAACCTATCATAACGCTTGTCGACTTCTTGTCGACGATGAACAATGAACTCCATTCGAGGCACCACCACAGGCAACCGCTACCAACCACGCCAACCCCATCCATCCAGTCGAAGAGGCGATACCAACAACGCCGTCTCAAATCGAAATCGTCCTCACAATTCGTCATCGTCATCGTCACGACCGTCATCAACAATCCAGCAAGAATCCACCGCCGCCGACGCCCCACCCGACACCGAACCGCCTCTACGCGTCCTATCCTTCGTCGAACAGAACTCTCACATTGCCTACGCCGCCTACATCGAAGAATCGAACGAAATCATATTCGACGAATGCACCTCGCACAACGGCCACGATACCGAGTGCTTCATAAGGGGAGCATTGTTGGAATGCCACCCCAATTTGATTGTCGTGGGGAGTAAGGTGGTGGGGAATGGGCCGTTGTTGGATTGCTTGGTTACCATGCCCGTTTTGGGTGAGGAGGATGAGGAGGACAATGATGATACTACTACTGCTGCTTCTAACAAGAAGAGCATACCGTATCAGCTGCTCAAATCGGCGGCATTAGATCCGCGAACTTGCCGCACTGTCATTCTCGAGAAACTGCGAGTGTTGACATTGATGCATCGATTGTCGTCGTCTTCGAATCATCATTCCAATAATGAGTATCATCGCAACAGTAACAACATTCCGTACAATATCAACAACGGCAGTATTATTAGCAACTACCCCAACCCCAACACCTTCTATCACGCATTGGCATCGGTCATCAACTTCGATTCACCGTCATTGATACGTGCCCTGGGTTCGTTAGTAACGTATCTACAAAACACCGCCTTTCGATTAGAAGAGGGCCATACAGTCACAGTCAACGATATACGATGCTCATACTCCTACAACGAATGTTTACGTCTCGACGACACAACCATGCGCACCTTACGAATCTTTGCCACCGATTTCCATCCCTTATCCAACACCGGTGGCGGTAAGAATAAGAATTCGTACAATAAGTCCAAGGAGGGGTTCAGTATCTACACCCTGTTGGATAGGACCAAGTCCAAGGGTGGGAAAGAACGCTTACGACAATGGATGATGCAACCGCTTCGTAATCCCGAACGAATACAAAGGAGGCATGTGGCCATGGAGTTATTCTTACACCCGTCCTCGCACGGACACGCAACGTTGTTATTGGAACGATTGGGTCAAGTGGGGAATATGGACGGGGTGTTGTTGAGGATGCAACGTTGCTGTTCGCAGCCTAATGATTTTTTGGTGTTGGGACGGATGTTGGAGGCTGCTTATGGGATTGTTATGACTTTGGGTGATGTGAGAGAACGAGCTGTGGAGATTGATAAAGAGGGATTATTATTATTGGGAGGAAGTGAAAGTGATGAGGGTGTACATCGGCAGCAACATAATTATCCATCTGTGGCATTTGTAAACGAGTTGATGGGACGATGTCATGCTGAGGCATTGCGTAAGTTGAGAGAACGTTTGGCGTCCGTCATTGATGAGGAGGTTACCGCCGAGGTGAAAGATCATGTAGTTATTCATTATGGATTTCACGAAGAGTTGGATAGGGCCAAGGAAACATTTGAGACCTTGGACGGTGAGTGATTTCGTTATTGACAATTACGCGCGGCTGAGAGAGTTAGAATCCCTAATGCTCATCATTGAATACATATCCATCCTTAAGAGACACTGTCTGAAGTAGGGCGACAGGTACTGGCCAAACACCAGGAACTTATATCATTGAAAGTAGTCTTTTTGCCTCAGGTATGCATTAACACTGTCGTCTTAATACACATGCCAACATGCGAAATAACGATTCTATTCTCTCGTCCGTACGTATGCTTTCGCAGGTTGGATTCTTGGTATCAATAGACAAACGTCAACATGCACACGACGAAGCAACTAACTCCTTTCCCAACATACCAGAAGACTTTGAATTTGTGTTTCTACAAGACAATGATGCTTTCTTCAAGAATTCTGACATGAACCAACTGGATGAAGAAATTGGTGATCTCGATGCTTTCATCAAGGACATCGAGGCGCTGATTGTTAGCGATTTGGAAGAAGAGATCCTAGAGTGTGAGAGTGAGCTTAGAAGCACATTTAGCGCACTTGCAGATTTAGACTGTATCCTTTCATTGGCCGGAGTTGCGGCTGATTTGAATTTTGTCAAGCCTCAGATTGCTTCCGCCGATGAAAGTGTCATTAATATTGTTAATGGGAGACATCCTCTTCAAGAGTTGATTGTCAACGACGAATTTATTCCAAATGATACAGCAATGAACAGCGACGAAAGGGTACTTGTTGTTACGGGCCCCAATTTTAGCGGCAAAAGCTGTTATGCTCGTCAGGTAGGAGTTTTGGTATATTTGGCTCATTTGGGATCCTTCCTGCCTTGTGACCAGGCAAGGATATCTGTTATGGATCAGATTCTTGTCAATTTTGGTGATGTAGAAACTTGCTCAGTGCCTCAGAGCACATTCCAACGCGATCTGACTCAAATGGCCGGTATTATACGAAAGGCAACACCAAATTCTCTTGTCATCATTGATGAATTTGGCAAAGGTTAGGCGCTTGCTTCTTTTCGACGAGACCTTTTTTAATTAAGGCTACTTCTCTCACCTTGTTGATCTATCTACTACTAAGGTACTGCACCAGCATCAGGAATTGCTGTCATGACATCAGCTTTACAAAAACTAGCCCAAAGCAAATGCAAAGTTATTTGCACCACCCATTTTCTCGAAATGTTCTCGCTTGGTTTGCTAAGATCTGGACAAGGAGGCATCAAGGCTGTCCAGATGTCAATTCATGTTCCAGAATCCGATGAAGATGACGCAATCCCTTTATTCAAACTTGAGGATGGCGTTGCGAGCTCATCTGCAGGGCTCATATGCGCACGTATGGCCGGTTTGAACAAACAGATCGTTGATAGAGCATCCGAGATTGTCCTTGCTCTGAAGGGAGGAAAACATATTAGACCATTGCCCGAGAGTATGAATGCAAACTCTCCGTTTCAACCAAATGTAAAGTCTGCTATTCGACTATTCCTAGCCGTTGACTCGTGGGCCACTGCATCAGACGACGATCTAGATTTGCTGGAGGATTTGGTTTGTCGAATGTAATGGCATTTTCTTGCATCGAAATCAATTTCATTCTTGTCTATAAGTAATAGTTATTCTATTTCATTTCAAGTGAGGCTCAAGTTTGTCTAAGTCGTCACGCCACAAGTCAGATGCTGATGTATTTCTAATCACATCCAATTTTGCTTCAGTCTTAGCTGTTTCATCATTTAGAGCCTCAATTTTCTCTGTATGTTGTATCACGATGAATTTGTTGACAAATGTTGTTGGTATTATTTGCAGCAAAATTCAGCTCATTCAAATGAAACGACTTACCTGCCGTTAAAGAGCTTAAAGGCAGATTAAGGAGATAATCATACTCCTTCTTCGAATGAGAATCGTTCTCAATTTCTAATTGCTCGTCGTTGATGACTGCATTCAAAGCACGTCTTTTTGCAACAGCATTATTCATTTTGATTGCATCGAGATCTGTCTGCTTAGTGAACTCCATCTCTTCCAGTAGAGCAATTGTAGCTTCTTTAGACCGCTTGCCATGTAAGAGATCAATAGTATTATTAGATACTGCTTCGATAAATCTTGATTTGTTTTTCATCAATGATGCCGAGTACTCCATATTACTCTCCATCACAGATTTACGATCAGAGTAAAGCTCCAAGCGAACTGGGAAGTACTCATCTGCAATATCTTGCGGTGTTTTATACCTTGAAATTTTCATGTCTGGTGTAAAAGCATGCATGTTTCTTGTGGACAATGTGTTGCGCAGCTTAAAATACTTCTTGAGGAGCATTTCATTTTTTACTAGCCGATTGAGCTTTGCAGAGTTGATTTTGATATCAAAGCAAACCTTGGTTGTTGTGTGATCTTGGGTGAAGGATTGAACCTCTCCTTTCTTCATCATGGCCACCAGACTGGTCTTATAATCATTTGTCCATGTGCCGATGGGGAGCTCACTGATTCTAACTGACGATTTTGACGAGGAAGTAATTATTCCGTCCGTGATGTAATTTCCGCCACTATTGTCTACACTTATTGATCCGGCAAACCCTCTCACATACGGCTCTATAGATGGCAGCTCATTCTCCTCTAACTTTGCTCTCACGTAATTTAAGACGTCAACGGGGTTGTGAGGTGGAATACTTGTGCTCCAACCTGTCCCTATACCTTGACAGCCATTGACTAGCAACAGTGGTATAATGGGACAAAAATACTCTGGTTCGATCAATTGACCATCTTCCTCCTTGTAGTCTAGGAGCATGTCGTCTTCTACTGGGAATAGAAGCCTAGCGATGGGTGAAAGGTGAGTGAAAATGTAACGCGGAGATGCAGCATCCCGCCCTCCTTCTAGCCGTGTACCAAACTGCCCCGAGGGTATTAATAAGTTGATATTGTTTGACCCGCAGAAATCTTGTGCCTTAGTGTGTGACAGAATGTTATAAGAAGAGTTATGCAAATGAGAAGAACTGACGGTGCGAAAATACTCACCATGCCAATGATTGTAGCATGAAGGGAAGCTTCGCCGTGATGGTAAGCTGTATGTTCAGCGCAGTAGCCAGCGAGTTGTGCCACTTTAATCTCATCCTTGAGATTCCGCTTGAAGCACGCATAAAGCACCTTTCTTTGACTTGGTTTAAGTCCATCGATGATTGATGGCAAGCTCCTAATGTTATTGGCATTTGAAAAATGTATCAGCTCGTTGTCAACGAAGTTGCCATACGTTACACCATTGTTCTCGTCTAAATGGAGTTGGCTGTTTTTGTTGTATACATTTAGAATCCAGTCTTTGCGGTCGTCGCTTCGATCCTTCTCGAAAGCAAGGTCAATTCGCTCTCCATCTTTATGCTCTGACTCCCACCGAAATGGACGGTAATGTTGAACAAATGACACAAAGTAGTCTTTTGCTTCTGCTGGAGTTGATGTTCCCAGACCTTTGTAATATTTCACGTTCCATGTTCGAACTTCGTCATCCTCCAAAGATTCACGCCATGTATCATATTCTGACATGGAAAAGAAGCTGAGAGTCTCTTTTTTCTTTCCTTTCTTGGTAGCTTTTAACAATGGAGTTATGAACATTGACAGAAATGTACGCCCCTTTTCATCATTAACGGGTGGCTTGAGCAAGGCTGGCCAGTAATATCTAAACATATTCATGATAAGCCCTTTGATATGCGAGCCATCTGCGTCCTGGTCTGTCATAAGCATCACATGACCATATCGCAGCTCCTGTCGTTCTTCTGTAGTCTCATATGTCTTATCGAACTGCAGCCCTAGAATTGTGCACATGGCCTTTTGCCACGATACATTGCAAGCAAAATAGTATAGTATCTCAAGTTGCTGAAACACAGAAAAGAACCTCTCACTAAATACTGCTCACCTTCAGTTCCGCATTATTCGTCAATTGCTTCACGGTAACACTACGTACATTCATAAACTTTCCACGTAGGGGAAATACGCCGTATTGATCTCTGCCCACAACTTCTAATCCAGCCACTGCAAGTGCTTTAGCCGAATCACCTTCTGTCAAAATTAAGGTACATGGATTATCGACTCCAACATTGGTTGTACCTGCAAGGTTGGCATCTTCCAGTTTGGGAATGGATAGCACTTGGCGTTTTGTTTGCTTGCTACTAGCTCCGATCTCTTTCATCAGTTTCGATATATTGAATTGATGGGCGCCCATAGCCATGCTGATGACTTGCTCCACTATTCCAGGACCTCCTGATTTAGAAGTTGTAGGTGTTTCATTTTCATCACTACTTTCATCAGCGTCATTCCCATCATCGGATGCATCAAGCGGTTTGGTTAGTTTCTTCAGGAAGCTATTTGTCAAGTCAAAATTGCTTCCAAAGTTCTCTGGATTGGAAGTCAGACATTCCTTCATTTGACTGTCAAATGAAGGATTTTCAATCAAGCTATTCACACACAGAAACAAATGCCTGCGGACCATACGTGGAGAGATATTGATTGGTGCTTGGGCTTGCAGACGATCTAATTCCTTGGACATTTTAGTGTTGATGTAGTCTGCAATGTATTGTGAGATTTGACGTGCAATAACATCAACATGTGTGCCTCCTCGAGATGTGTTCATTCCATTGACAAACGAGATTGATTCTAGCGATTTTTGCTCCGACAGCCCAACTACTATCTCCCATCTGGCATTTATTTTGTGATACAGTGTTGGAGGCAGTTGAGACGAAGATCCTGATTGTTGTCGGTATAAATTTACATAATCTTGGAAGCTAGAAAGCGTGACAGGTTCACCATTGAGAGTCACGGTGAGCTTTCCGTCAGCGCATCCTGCAATATCAACAACTCTTCGCTTCATCAAATTATACTCCTCTTCGGGAATTATCGACCTTCTCGAATCTCCAGTGAGCTTTGCCAAGTCCGGAACAAATGATATCTTTGTGAATTCTAATTCATCCTTATTCATGCTTCCATCTCTATCTACAGTTGTAACTTCGGCCTCATGACATACACTCATATTTTCTTCCCAAGTTTGTTTGTAAGTCTTGTATTTTCCTCTGGTACTATGAGCATCACCAATCTCTAACGTAAATTTCTCCGAAAAAACGTTTGTCAGC
Organism: Cyclotella choctawhatcheeana; assembly: GCA_036939855.1. Taxonomy (NCBI): domain Eukaryota; phylum Bacillariophyta; class Thalassiosirophyceae; order Thalassiosirales; family Thalassiosiraceae; genus Cyclotella; species Cyclotella choctawhatcheeana. Next base: position 18,691 of record JALLPH010000200.1, read on the forward strand.
TTGGCTCCGTATCCATGACGTCCACCAGTCAATCGCTTTTCGTCGTCATCAAAGTTGGACCCCGTGAGTAAATGACCAAATAGCAGTTCGGGGATGTAAATCTTTTCTTTCTTATGGATTTGAACCGGTATCGATTTACCGTTGTTTCGTATGGATATGTAGGGTTTAGATGGGTCGGGTATCTGATCTTGCAGATTCTTGCTCAGGCCCTTCTTCCCTCCTCATCTGTGAAGAATGACATCTATGCGATTGCATGAGCTAGGATGTCGTAATCGATTATCCGATGCATTGACTAATATCTCGTCGAATATCTTGATCAGTGCGGGAACAAATGATATCTCCTGCCTTTGCATGGTCCACGGAGATGGAGTTTTGACGGATGAATCAATATCCGACTGAAGCACCCATGATGACACTGGAGGCAGACGCTCCGTTGGCCCCACGTACATGGATGGTCTCAATAAGATGTGCTCTAAAGGTGTTTTGCGGCTATATGTGTCCTCGAGACTTTTTGTTGCGGCGTCATTGGCAGACTGTGGCGGCTCGGTCGAAAAATATCGAGATGATGGATTCTGCGATGGATTAGACACTCCCAGAGGCGACAGAGTTGGTTTATGATGCAATCCAGATGTACAACGAATGTCAGTGGTTTTACTGGTTTGACTCGATGTTAAATACAGATGCCGCACGCATTTGCTAGGCCTATTGGGTGCAAATGGAAATGAAAATGCAGGCATGCATCGTCGTTGTCTTATATGCATGGCCACGGGCCGCCCAGTTCTGAGAGTAGTCATCATTGTTGAACGAGTGTACCTAGAGGCATCAGAGTGCAGAGTGCATTCATTCTTCTTGGCTTCGGGTGCGCGGGAAAAAGATGTGGGGCGGAGAAACGGTGAGAGAGGTGAGAGATCTCATTCAATCAATAATATCATCCAAGAGTTGAGATTGGTTTGAAAGTGACACCTATTTCATTCAGTGCAACAGACTGATACTTTAAGTTCACCAATGACAACATGGTCGTTCCTGCTTTGTTAATGGTTGTTACTTGTTACAGCTATCATTGGAAGTAATTTGCCGTTGGCATACGCCATTCAAACAATTCCAGGTACAGCACCCGGAGTCTTTATAACGATGTAAATTATTAATATTAGGGACATGTAACTGGCTTACATCATAATGCTAAGAAAATTCTTGATAGCATAAATAATGGGTACTATCTTTGATTGATCTATCTCTTGGTTTTCACACTTGATGTTGAATACTTCTTTTCCATTTTATCCAGCAACTGATTACTAAGAGATCCCACATTGTTACGACGTGTCGAGTTTCCATTCATAGATGCAGCTGTACCCCAATCTTTGGTTTGAATCAAATTTGCCAACTCAATCTCTTTGGCCAACTTTTCCTTTCGTTTCTTTGCCATGCGGTAATCTAATTTGTCTCTTATGCTCATTGAGGCTTGTGCTACTAACGTATGCGATTTGTTACTTGCCGATGTTGATTGTTCTACTTTCTTTTTTAGCCTCTTTTTCTTGCACATATTGATCTGGTGATCGTCATCCGATGATGAATCGTCAAGTGATATTTGCTTTCTCTTTGAACTGATCCTTGAAGCAGTACTCGTGCCGACAATCTCGGTATCACTATCCGAAGAAGAATCCCCTGGGTGTATTAACTTTTTCTTTCCAAGTAATTTTGTATCATTCATGCAACTGAAGTCTCTCACTTCACCTTTCAACATGGCAGGATCAATAATATCCCGTGCCCACCGTTCGACATCTGATTTGTCTCCCAAAATGCATTCCACCACTTTCTCCCAATTTCCTTTGCAAATTTTGTAATATTTAATCACATCAGATCGCTCTGCAGAAGATCCACGATATGACTTTGCATCCAAATCATTCGTTACTTTGGGTGCAATCATCTCATGAAAAACGTAATAAAAGAAGGACTCCCAATGATCATGATAGTGTTCATTTTTTCGTGGATACTTTGGAGTAGGGCTGCTGACATCTTCTTCACTGCATTCATCAAGTATTGTACCAGTTGAATCATAAGCAGACCGTTTCTTGCGGTCCATTAAAATCTGATATGCAGCTGAAACAGCTTGAAACTTGAGTGTTGATGAAGTCGCTCCGTATGAAGTGATTGCCCGATCGGGGTGATATTTCAATGCCGCGAGGCGGTATTTACGTTTCAATTGTTCTGCGGTAGAAGATGGAGATGCATCAAGCGCTTTATATAGGGATGCGTGGCCAAACGCCGAGCGAATGAGAGAGAGGACTGACATGATTTGGACAAACCAAACAATCGATATTCGTGTATGCGGGCGGGATGATAATGATAATATTATCTAGGTAGAAGATGTTAGATTGTGCAGAGTTTTATGCGTGCTATCAGCAGTCAGCTCTCGAAGTCTCAACACTCAACAAGCCTTCTAAAAATTTTGGGGTGTATCAAAAGGCAACAAAAGGTGGAACTTTTACTATGATGTTTGATGATGTATCAAAAAATAGATGCACAGCAAGCACAGCAAAACAAAGAGAACCCTGCTCTCTGGATAGTATCTAGAGGGGGAGATACAGTCGGTCAGATACGAGAATGTTGCGTTTCTGCGCGACTAAAAGGTACGAAAGTGCACACATCGAACCAGAGCAACGAGATAAAAAAATAATATCTAGATGTGCACAAGAACGTTTCAAGCTGTTTCAAGCACTCCGAAGTACGTGTAGGAGGAACACCAAGATGATATTATTCTCGTAGATAGGCCTACGATTCTCATCTTGTGAGAAGGGTTCAATGCAAGATCTACGAATGAACACGTGAGAAGATAAACCCTCTGGATAGAGGGGGAGATATCAGATATAAGTACGAGAATGTTGCCTTTCTTCGCGACTAAAAGGTACGACAGTGCACACATCGGACCAGAGCAACGAGATAAAAATGATATGGTAGATGCGCACAAGAACGTTTCAAGCTGTTTCAAAGCACTCCGAAGTACGTGTGACAATGTAAGAGGAACACCAACAGATGATATTCTCGTAGATAGGCCTACGATTCTCATCTCGTGAGAAGGGTTCAATCTGGTTCAATGCAAGATCTACGAATGAACACGAGGAGATAATAGCACCACCTAGATAGCACCACACAAGCGTTGGAAAAAATAATAACACACCAAGTAGCATTGAGTATCTAGCTAATTAAAATCAACACAAACACTTCCGGAGCAGCAGGCTCGTCTTGTGGTCGTAAAAGAGGAACGACTGTGCAATAATGGAAATACCGACGGACCCTAGCAGATTTGCAAGCATCAAAGTGTATGTTGCTGCGATCGAACTCAACCTCGCTCGTATCACTGAGGAGTACGACAACGAGACGTTCTCTAATCCCATCCGTTGCCCCGAGGAACTAGACGGATGGACTGTGATGATGCATGGGATATTGCGTGATTTTATGGTTCTGAGGGACTACTTCCCTCGACTTGTGAATGACTATCCGAACGCTGCACCAGGGGTAAGCATGGATTTATTGTGTGCACAAAGATATTTATTGTTTGACGAACATTACCCTAACCATAACAATTCAAATTTAAGGCAAAAGCTGCAGTGATTGAGGCTGTCCACTCTCGCTTTGATGCTGCTGCTCGACTGGATCAAACCATTGATGGACGATTCACACATGCTAATGCAAATTCTCTTACTGAAATCTCAGTGCTTATCGGGAATGAAGTGATTGACTTGATCAGGACAACAACCCAAGACATTGCAAGCTTTACTCGTGCACATCCAGTTCATTATATTCCACCCGAGGATACTGTCCAGGTTAATGTCAATGTGTACCACACCCCATTCTGAATTGCTTTTCCAATTGTTGTTATCCTGCATTTGTGTTGTGTGGCAGATTAATCCCGGAACTCAAGAATCAAACCATCATGATATGTTGGCAGTATTAAGTATTTCAACAAGATCTCATGCTCTTCTCAAGTGATTTGGAGATTCATATCGTTCCTTAAAGTAAAATGTGAAGAAACCCGTTTTGTCACTGTTTGTACCAACATATTTATTTTCCATTTCGATTAGAATCCACATTGTTACTACTATCAATAGGATTCAATCATCCGGCGTGATGTGAATATAAAGGGCATCTCTCAATTCCCGATCTCATCAATTAAACATGCAGTAATGAATTATTCAGCTCAACAGTCATACTCCCCACAGAAGCTATTGCAATAATCAACTATTGTAAGCATACTGACCTCATCAAATAGTATCTTGATATAGTAGTGTGCCAGAATTCATTGGTTAGGTACAAGCTGAGTTCTAGGGGTTATACAGGAATACGTCAGCCATCCCTATCAATTAACTATTAACAGCGTGGAGAGATTGAAACCTTCTCATTCTTCGCCCGTTCACCGGCGGTCGAAGGTCGACGGACATAGTTTTGCGGTTGATTGGGCAATGATGAATGATGATCGGATGGGGTGGCTTGAGGACAGCTAAAGCTGTGGCTTTTGAGGTGCTCTGCCACAGCTTCTGCCACGAAATACAGCCGAACCAAGATCTTCATGGCTTCACGTGTCACAGATTGACATCTCGTGTCACAAAATTCGCCAAAAGAGAATCACTTTGTGCTAAGTGACACTGACTTTTGTGACATTCCACGAACAACCATGCTTGAAAGAACATTAGGTTGAATGAAGTTGTGAATTCTGAGTGATCTTCGTTCGGCATTCCTTGACGCCTCACCAGTGATTACATTGCAAAAAAAGACGCAGCTGCAGCATTCGTCCGTTTTACTCACTGTACATCACAGTTTCCTGCAGAACGTGTTGCTGCCATGGCCGCTCTCAACAGCGTCCTGAAATTGAGGGTGGTCCGACCATGGTTCAACTTGGAACGGCCATTGAAGATGAGGATTTCGTGGTTGTGCCCACAGAAGAAAGAGGTCAAAAATGTGGGCTCGTCGGGTCATCGCGCACAGAATTTCTAAATGGTTTTGAACCAGGATGGAGGACAACGAAAAACAAAATCAATCGGCAATAGCAAACACAATCATGGGTGCATTGTGCACTGAGTTGCACCACCACAACGCCCACATCATCCCGGATGTCATGGTACCATTCGGTGCACAATACACCACCATGTGCAACAGTAATTAGCTTTCACCACTACCATCTTCGTCAATGTTCGGAAGCACGCCAGTGGAAGCTTGGGGCTCTTGCGAATGAGATTGGGTTGATTTGGTGCTGTCGATCTACTCGGGATGGTCGTTTGTGAGCCGACTGACAGCGATGCCCCCCATTTGAGTTGGGTTGATGAATGCCCCGCCGTGTTGAGGCAGTCGACACTCTAGGTTCTTGGCTGGAAGCGAAACGATTGTACCTCATCGAGAAAGAAGGACGGACAGAAGGGAAGATGTTGTTGCAGCTTGTTTCGAGGTGTGTGGCCTGTGTCTGAAAGGCCAATAATTGAAGTTAAGTGTATAAGTGTAAGTATCTCACACTTATAATGCTAGAATCTAACACTTTAACACAAGCGTCCCAAAGCGTCCCAATTATAATGTTAGATACTAGCATTGGTCAAATTTAATTCTGACACTATTTTTTACATCCATCAAAAATTCATATGTCATACATTATTTATTATTCACATCTAACACTATTCAATTCAAAAACCGAACATTTAAGAAATCTTTGTTGCTGCAATATACATCCCATCTCCATGCATTACCACTAATGTGACTTATTGCACATAATAACGAACTTCATTACATTGTTATTTCCCATATCCAACAATAATCCTTCGTCTCTTTGACAATTATCTTGCAATACAACCACCTCATCCCAACGTGCCTATCATCAGACAAAACTTCGGTGCGCTATTTGATTGTCTTTGTCGCAATAAGCTCAACTCATTAGCAGTAATACCCGCCAACCAACAACAGAAGGTGCAATAAAAGATCAGCAGCACGGATCCAACGATCGGCCACAAACAGACAAACGCAACAGCTGTTGTCTATTTTCCGTTGGCGGCTGGGTATTTATGTGATACAATATCATGAGATCAAATACAACAATCAGCCACAACGCCCAAGTACCCATCAAAATTCGTTCATTATGTGGTTGGTTAAATTAACTCCACGCGTAGATGATGTTACATCGCAATATAGCAAGTGAAGTTTGCATATTTTTTTTCAATTTATGACTTCAATTGCAAGCCTCCAGACTTCTTTCCACTTAGACAAATAGCAGTGTAATAGCCTGCAGACATCATCTACGCATCATTACGAACATCTACACATTAGATGATGTACGTGTTTGTATACATTGGTTTATTATTATTAGCATAACTAATTTGCGATGAAAGCTTACAAATGAACGAATCTATTGTACATTGGCAAAACATCTTTCACGGCCGGCAAGTTTGTCGCGGTTGATTGTTGCATTACTATTCTCCGCTTCTGCATTCTGTCTTCCAATCCCTCCTCCGCAACCTTTCATATGATTGTCGTATGTAAACGTCCTTTTTGGCTACCGAAGCCACCAATAGTATTGAAGGAGACACGGGAGCAAAAGTCACAAATACATTGTTGTTGTTCTGTTTCGGCCGTAGAATGTACAAAACAGACCCTATTGCACTCACCAATCAACCAGAAACAGGCGAAATCCCTTCTCGAATATTGTCGCAAGCTGTGAGGAGCTGAGAAGTTGGGGCGGAAGTTGAATTTGATGACTATCAGCTAGTTGAGATGGACGAATCGAAGATATTCGTGTTCGGCCGTGTCGTTGATGGCAGAGCAAAATAATGGAAGACAGGGATTGTGACAACAATGGCGGTGTGACGGACGTAGGCGTTGGGTAGTGGCGGAGTTGCAGCTGTCGGGGGAAGGTCTAACTCCAAGTCGTTTTGGAGATACGGCCAATAATGTCCGCCATGGTGGATGTCTCGTGGTTCTTAAAAGATGATGTGATCTTGTTGCGCTGGAACGAATGAAAAAATGCACAAACTTTCTCAAAAATTCTGTCTAATTTTCCTTTGGCTTAAGTAATAAGTAATTT
>JALLPH010000201.1:0-25760 GCA_036939855.1 Cyclotella choctawhatcheeana
AATGTCTCATCATGAGTATAATGAATGGTGATGGAAACTTGAGATTGGATTTCATTGCCTGGAAGGGTCTCCATGAGACTACTTTTGAGCCGTTTGGGGGGTCAGCTGTGGCTTCGAGCTCCCCATATTCCCACACCCAGTTTGTGTGTGATTGGATCATTGCATCCATATCACAGCACCTTGACCGTTCAAATGTCTCATCATGAGTATAATGAATGGTGATGGAAACTTGAGATTTGATTTCATTGCCTGGAAGTGTCATTGGCAACAAAGGAAATGATTATAAAAACTCTAACAACTGCAAATCATTCAACAGGTTTGATGATTTTCTCAAGTTATATAGTTGAAGAAGATATTTCCCTCCCTAAAACACTGATACTTTCCTTCATCCAGAGGAGGCCAATGTCAGATTACTTTCCTTCAATATTCCCAAGAATTCCCAAGAGTTACCTTCCAGGAACAAGATTCCTTACTTTTGCCCCTCCCCAACAGAAGATTCTCTGAAAAGGAATTTGTATTCTAGCCATCGTCTCATCACTGGTAAGATGAATGGTTAGGCAAGGTTACGATTGGAATTTGACCTATGAAATGGTCACTGCATCCTATGGAGTCATGGGTAGGGGAATTTTGGCTTGGCTGCTGTAGCCACTTTTCACACCAAGATTGAGTGTGTTTGGACTGATTTAGGCAACAGAGATAATAATTCAATTAACATGTTGGCTCAAACGCAGTGACCAAACAATGACTATTTGTTTTGTCATTGGTCATCAGTAGTTTGCACATGGGGTATTATTTTCAAACACAGTGCTGAGTTACATGAAAAATCTTACGTGTTGATCCAAAATTCCCATGTAAGCATGATGATTGTAAAAGTTCGACGCAAACTGCTTGGATAATTTGTAAGTCTGTTTCACCAAATGTAAAAAGAAAATGTAAATGGTTTCGTTATTTGCTAAAGTGCAGGGGCGGGCAGCAAAGCATAACAATTTGGTGACCCTTTCTCTGTTCCTTGGTGTATTTTTGGTCATTACATCAGAGTTTCTTCTTTTAGTTTTAGATACTCAGTTGTGCATATTATTTTAGTAGAAAAATGTTTTGACGTTAACATGTTCTGTTGAATCGAATTGATTATTGTCAGACTCATACTGTTAATGCTAATGCTATCAATCAATATTGAAATACTACTCTACCATCACATCTCAGTATCACTAGCTTAACAGTTCATGGAACTCCCCCATCATTACACCTCCATGCTAAAAAGAGAAGAACAACAGTTAACAAGCTATGGCATTTTTATGTTACGGATTTTTCAGACTAGTTACATTTGGGTGTATTCATTATACGGTTGCTAGCTTTCTTTTGCGAAATTGGGTCGGAAACTTGCAGCATGCACTTTTTCATAAGCCCTCAAAAGCCCTCCAAGAAATATGATGAAGCCGGTATGGCAAGTGCTCTTGTAACGAAAGAGAAACTACTACATAGGAGACCTGTATATTTGGACCAAAATAAACATCCAGTTATTTACAATTCTATGTTATAAGCTTCACATTTCTGCCAAGGCATGATTTTACACAGTTCAACATTTAATGAGTTGAATCTTCCCCAGTTTTCAGGTCAACCTTATTCTTGTTTGGAGGAGCAAGTTTTTTTAAACGAGCTCGCTCTTGCTCCAACAATTTGAAGTAGTCAAGGTTTGGCGTACTGCCATCTGACTGTTTCCGAAGCAGTTCGCGCTCGTGAGGCCCAAGAAAGTCATGTGAATTGAGCTTACGAACTCCAGTATTCACCTCATGCATTTCTGTCAAAAGCTCAGATCGATGTCCTGTGAGAAGTTGAACTAAGCGATTGGCGTTGTCATCATTCATCCACTCTGTGGAGCTGTACTTGTCAATTAGACGATCCATCTCGGCAATCATCGCCTCGATCATCTCACTGGAGAAGTTATAGTCGTCTTCAGTGTAGTTAGTGTTGGGACGATTAAGGATGGTCTTTGCTCCTTTCTTCTTCACGATCAATTCATCCCAGATGCAATCCCAAGCTTCCTGCGGTTGAAGTCGATATTGTATTAGACATCAAATATTGAATGAAATAACGGCAAGACATTGAATACAAAGTCTTACTTGTTCAATGACATGTGGAGACATTTTCTCGTTCCCCATAAGGACATTGGCTATGCTTGCAGTCTCCTCAGGTCCCTCGGAATACGAAAGCAGCTTTTCTGCAGAAAATATGGCAACGGGCTTACAACCATTAGTGACCATTTGGCAGTGAGGATCATAAGTTGGGGTAACAACAGTATCAGCACCAACAATTAGATCATAGTCAAGCTCTTCTCGTTTGAAATTATGCGGCATCATCAACATGTTATAGTGCTCAGGAGTGGTTATCTTGTGAGTGAACACATCTCGGTAGAGTCCTGAGGTAAAAAGGTTGGAATTGTTTTGTGAGTTACTTAGGGTGAAATAAGTTCATTGAAAAATAGATACCTCCCAAACAAGAGTAGATATCTTGCTTACCTTCTTCCATCCAAAAGTCAATGAACCAACTTGAAACGAAGAGGTTAATACAGATTCAGGTTATGAGACATAGCATAAGTAAGGTATTCTGCTTCACTGTCTCATGTCTCTTACCCATACCAGGAAATTTCATCCATTACACGCAAATCCCTCCACTCGCGAAAGTCTTCTACCGGTGGTCGTTCTGAGTAGAGCTTGTCGAGATTCAACGTTGCTTCCTCCTAGAGATACCAAAAAATGCAAGTCAATAATTGTTTCACTGGGCGTACACGATATATGACAAGAAAAAAGATCAACAGATGTCTTCTCACATATGTTTCTGCATAGCCGATATCCCATAAAATGTCGTGATATTCAACGAGAGCCTTACGAATATTTTTCACAACCATGACTACTTGATCGGCATTAGTGCCCCACCCCCAAATGCCTTCGTGGTGAGGATAGTTGGCCTTGATGAATGGATGGTTAGAATCTCCAAGATACTCAAAATCCCATTCGTCTTTAGCCGGCCATCCAGTGAGTGCTTCCATTTGCATGAAGGTCATTCGCTTGTCACCTGACGGAAAACCGACAATTGCAGTCTTCCAGAAATCTATAGTTGTTGGAACCTCTTGTAGAGGGGGCTAGAGAAATGAACGAAAAATGTAAGCCGGGGTAACTATAATTCATCAATCAACAATCGATACATAGTAGTATGATTCCACTCACCTCCCACATACAGGCGCCGTCGCCAAGGTTCAAACTCAATCTACGAGTGCTATCTGTATCTAAACTAGAAGGAACATGGAGCTTCACTAAGTTCCCATCGGAAAATCGAAATAGGGAAGAAAGCAGCACGTGCTCATTGTTGATGCTCAACACCGAGAATGCTAAAATGGCTCCCCAAAAGACGATGGACATCCTAGATGAGGAGGGCATCGCCCACACTGTAAATCGCTTCATAATAAGCGTTACTTTTCGCCTTCACTCAATATCTAGAGAGTTCTTGACGAAGAGTCAGTTTGAGGCTGGGCTGCTTTTGTTGCTGTTGCTGCGATGGTATATTGGTTAAAAGTTTTTGTTTCACAGTTTCCATTTCCAGCTCTGGTCTCTCTCTCGCGAGAGATCAGTTTCCCCGCTGTGACCACACGTGATGAGTGATGACTGATGACCTCTGCCTGATGACTTCTTGTGTGAACTGTGACTGTGACCCCCCCGCCCGGCCGGCCGCCCACCCGCCACGGGCATTAAAAAAGGCCGAGCACGAGCCATCACACATCCATCAAAAGGGTTTGCAAGCATGACAAAATGAAAATAAAAATGGCTCTGCTGGGAGACAGAGGATGACACTCCAAGGGAGCAACAGATCACATGAACATATTGGATTTATATGCTTAGAAAAACAATTATCTAATTTCAATTACTCAATTGCATAATTTGGAGTTAGAAGCGGGGAGTTGACTTCTTGAGCACCCCACATGATATATACTTGCGCAGACACCAATATTAATCAAATATTGTAAGGTACCATATATAACAATGCATGAATGCATGTCTTTCAATTTATTTCCACACTTTGAAACCCAATAAGACATTTTCATCAGGGACTTATTGCAAGTTCATCCTCGATCTCTTCTAATAATTTCTCCTCCAGCTCATCTACTCGTTTGTCTCTATGCTTTCGTAAAATTTCTTTTTGATTAAACATTGGTAATTCTTTGTCATACTTTAATCCTAATGATTCATTGAATTCTTTTGCGCGATGAAAATTCTTCATTGTTCGAGAGTCAAATGGGACTGATGTATATATTGTCATGTCATGATACATACTGTCCAGTTTGTGTGGAATTACTATATCTTCGGACTTCTCCAATTTTACTCGTCTTAAAAGGGAATCTTTGGATATACTATGTTGGAAAATATTTATTCTTGTTCTATTGTTGGGTATTTCGATACTTGGCATGGTTGATGGAGCAATGTTTTCTCGTTTGCGTTTGTTGGTGCGAGTTGATTTTGAATTGGCGGTAGGGTGAATAAGTGATTGAACTTGTCCTGCATCATTTTGCCTTCTGTTCACGATTTGTGCATGATCCATTGGATTATCTGAAATGTCAATGCAGTTTGGTTTGTCAACGTTGTCGTTTCTCCACGATTTATTCTGATTGAATATGAATATCCTGGTATGAAACCATTTCTTGAGCTGCTCCAATGAGATCTTGTATTGTATTATCAACTCAGCTAACCCTGCTTCGGTTATCAACTCAGCTAACCCCACTTCATTTGGAAAGACGGTACCTAAATGTTTATTATGCCTGATGTGATTCTGAAATATCTGCTCCATCTTGTTCTTAGCTGCCCGAGAAATTGGATTATTAGATGTGGTAGCTGAGGGGGGAGTTGCATTGAATCGTGGCATGTGTCTTTGTATTGAATTCTTATCTTTGACAGGATATTCAGTCCTGTCAGTGCACTTTTTGTCGCCAACTACTTTTGCCGCCAGTGATGACTGGAAGTCTTTATTGACATCCTGCAAAGGGTTAGGACGATCGCGAAGTTGCACTTTCTGAATGACATCTTCTTCGTCGCTGCTACTGCTGCTAAAAGCATCCAGCGCTGCCAGGGCACGAGTTGTTACTTCGTCGGCCATCGTCAAGAGAAGAGTGAGTCGACGGACGACGGAGGACGAATGGAGAATGGAGGAGGTTGAGACGGTGATGATATGTGATTGAGGAGGCAGGGCGGGCGGGTGAGGGCGCCCGGTGGGTTTCAGTTTCAGCTCAGCCTCTCAGCAGCTCTCAGCCCGCCCCGCGCCCGTGGCCCGTGGGTTTGGGAAGATGATAGTTCCCCCAATCGCAATCCAACCGCACCTTATTATCGACAGCAATGACTTTCATGCTCAGAGTTCAGAGTACCTCTCAGAATCTCAGAGCCAGCCCGGCGCCCGCGACCAGAATCCCAATCCAACCGAATGAGTACAATCTCTCATTGCTCTCGATTACAGGGTTCTCAAGAACTAATGCCGCTTTATTTTTCCTTCGCGAACAACATCTAATCTCCGGTGACACCATATATCAAAATATGATGTGATTGGAGTTCTCAAGTCCTTCCATCTTGCATCGATGGATATTGTTATTTCACTGCACTTCCCGAAGATAACATGTCTCCCAACCTGACCGTATCAGATTCTTCTGCCTACGCAAACTCTATTTGTTGGAATAACATCAATACCTCAGATACTGAATTGTTAACAAAGTTAACAGCTATCTTAGAAGCATATCCCGATGTGGTGCTTGCAAAAGGTCCATATGGTTCACTCCCGATGCATCTTGCTCTTTGTCGAATCAGCATCGTTAAGATCTTGTTTGATGCGTATCCCGAGGCAATCTATGTTACCAACAATTTTGGATTAACTCCTTTGGATTATGCGAGAATAACCAAGCAGTCAGATGTGGTATCTTTCTTTGAGACCCAACTCAAGTTTGTACGTCAAGCTCGTGTGGTAGTCACACCTGATGAAAATGGTCAGCTCCCAATCCATCGCGTGTTGCAAAATTCAAATGCCTCCTCCGGTGCACTCAAATTAGTTGTTGCTGCCAATCCTGAAAGTGTTTGTGCACCAGACAACCAAGGTTACATTCCACTCCACCTTGCCTGCAAAGGCAAAGCAGGAAACTTCAGTGCTTTTAAGTACTTGGCAGAGCTCAATGAAGCCTCGCTGAAGACAGGTGACGCAAAAGGAGACTTGGCTCTTCACATCGCATGTCGCGAAGGCAAGTGTGATATCGCGAATTACATTCTGGAGAAGTCGGATTGTGCAGTATCTATCAAATGTTCAAATGGAAAGTGGCCTTTAGAATTACTCCTTGATGCTGCTTGTGATCGAAATAGTTCGGAATATGTACAAGCTGTTGGACGTTTGATTCAAGCCGACCCAATATTTGCGCTAGTTGATTGTCTTGGGTGCAATATTTCTTCTTTGCGTGAAATGGGGTAATACACATGAATGGTGCATTAAAGTTCTAAGAATGTTGGTAAGATACAATAGTGGATGCTATGGTACAAGCAAGGTCCACCAAAATCAATTAAGTAATACTTCTCATTAGCTCTAATTAGGCGTGAAAGAGATTGTATCTAACCACACTTGTCCTAGATAACCTTCTGGTTTTGGCACTGCTGCGAGTTCTTCCTCAGACAAGGCATCGGGATTTTTTTGTAACTCAAATTTCACCTCTCTCTTGCCCGGCTGAATGGTTACCTCTTGAGTGATCCAGTCCGATTCTACATTTGAATATGTGAAGGCTACCACGTCGTTGACAAGCACACGGACAACATCAAGCGATGCTCCCACAGAAGGCAATATCCAGTAAGACAATTTGCCTCCCTGTTCCGTGATGATATCAATGCTTAATCTTGCTAAGCCGGTGTTTTCATTGATATCAGTTGAAGTCACTGTGGCGGAATTTAATCCACCTTGGGCTTTGGTATTGGTGATTGTCCAGTCGGCATCACCTGACAAAGTCCAATCATTTGTTGAGAAATCTTGAAAGTCTTCAATAAAGGACTTCGTGGTTGGCAGCACCGCAATGTTGTCGAGCCAGGCTTCGCCGATTCTATAGGAAGGCTGAGGAATAGATCTGATTATGTCGTCTGGAGCACCCCCGGGGTTGTTTGAATACCTCCATGAGACTACATGTTCTCCACTTGATATGATTGCGCCTGCACGAGTCCAATTACCCTCTGGAGTCATCAGAGGCGTCAAGAATTTGCCGTCAACATGAAGCTCAAAAGATTCAAATGGCATGGCGACAGGAGCATTGAAATAGAATTGAACGAATCCTGCATCCTCTAACGACAAAGCTAAATCAAGCTGAGAGAAGTCTCTACCGTTCGGGATGTCTGCAGTTTTGATGTGCGAAGAATATGAGCCTTCGTATGGCTTGGTCTCATCGACAACCCAGGCGTCGTCAACCCCATCAATAGACCATTGCAAAGCAGTAAAGTCTCCGCTTTCAAAGCCATCAAACTCAACAATATCTGTTAGAGATGAGATGGTAAAAATACTCGTGAACAGATGATCCTTGATGTTTCCTCCAGTCAACTTCAATTCATTACTCTTAGCACCATTGATCAAGCTCGTAGGTAACTTGGAATTATGTTCAGTAGGAATTCCGACAACACTTCCTTGAACTAATAGTTGTTCTGCATCACTGGCAGCAACATCGGGAGCAAGATTTACGATGACACCAGAGCTGCCGCGAAGAGCTGTTTCGAGATCAGCAACTTGGCCCTGTATTCATTGTAAGAATGACACGATGAGGCGAGCATGCTAGAGTTATGAATGGAAAGATTACACGAAATACTCGCATCTCCAACTTCCGAAGCTTCAACCAACAACCCCCGACGACCACCGACTGATGTGATACCAGCTATCCACATGGCAATGGCATCTCTTTTGAACATCATGGTTGTTGATACTTTACAGATGGTGGTCTTACTAGATGATAGGTGTAGCCTCAAAACGTGACAAGTCAGTGGCAAGTAGGTAAGCGTTTACATGCCTAGATATGATGTGGCCAGAATAAAAGTAGTATCTAAGCATTATTACCTACTTACAACATCAAGGATGAATGAAAAGCTTTTGGGCATAGTATAGCACTTCAAGTTTGTAGATGCAATCAGTAATATAATTAATTGTTATGAATCACTAATCTAATGTAAGCATAAACTAAGAGTGTCATATAAAATGCCTGTTCTGAAAAAAAATGAACGAAAAGAAGTAATGTCATTCATTCCAGTACTTGAAATGAACGAAGAGACTCTGCAGCATGTGCAAGCCTTTCTAGCAACTCTGCCATTCCTTGAGATTCCTGGCTTCCTTTAGATTCATCATCTATATCAGCAGAATCCATGTGACTAATCTGATCTTGCACCATTTTCATTTGGTGCATAATACCACTCATCAGCTTGTCTTGAGATTCCTTGCTTTCGAAGCTTTTAGCTGCTAATTGTTCAGCCGCTTTATCATCGCGCGTATCGAAAGTTACTTTACTAGCTAAGGTGGAGTTGTCATCACTGTACGTGAAGTTTAAACTGAATCCATCCGAGCCGGGTAACGATGCAACAACTGTACTGAAGTCATTTTCAATCTCGTCTATTTTTCTCATCAGCTGATCCATTGAAGTCTCACCAAAGGAGTTCGCAGTTTTGATGGGTGTATCAATCTCATCGTCGACCCATGATGGAATCTTTAAGTGAAATGTGGATTCTGTGGGTGCATTTGCATTGAATATTGTATGAGTTGATATTGCAGGTTGGCTTTGATTCGATGTTGTTTTTGTCTTAGTCATGGAGGTATGCACACGGGTTGACGATCCAGGAGATATCCTCTCACGATGGGCACCGTTAATTTGAGATTCAACCTTACGTCTTGGTGAATAAACTTGAGCAACATTCTTTCTCTGGGAGGTAGCGCTCGATGACGTTCGGATCCAGTTTCTTGCCGAATCAGTACGAGTACCATTCTTCCTCAGAGGGGTTGTAATATTATGCCACTGGTTTGATGACGACGAGTTGCATTCAGGAGGGTCTGCCATCGAACGTATGGGTGTAATATTTTGTCCCTCTTGGGCATATAATTTGCGAGAAGTTTGAATTCCGTTTGTTGGTGTTGTCGTTGCATTAGCTCGGCGACTAGTATCTTCGTCAGGTGGAGAACTCCCAGGAGGATCTGATCTTCTAGGTGAAACAAGCTCTCTCGCTCCTGAAAATGTACCCTTGTCAACATTTTCACGGAAGATCTCAGGTTCCATGGATTGTGGCTTGTCAACCACCATCCCTACAGGTTCAAGCGGCTTTCGCAATGAAGAGGATGGTTGATACTGTTGGGTTGGTTTAGTTTCTGCTCTATTTTCGACCATGTCTTGTAATGCAGGCGAAGAAAGTAGCTGATGATCCCCAATCGATGATGGTACATGGTATTGCAGTTGGGCTAAATTGTCATTGTCACCAAGTCCAAACTCCTCAGCAGTTCGCTTTAAAGAATGTGCTATCTGTTTCAGTCTTTCACAAAACTTCTCCTCGTGGACAGATAAATTCGTTGTTGTCGTCGCCAACGTTGAAGGAGAAATCATGTGCTCCCGGTTGTTTGGTTTGTTATAGATCTCCGTAGTCTCTTTTTTACTTTGTTCTGATACCAAATCAGGATGTTCCAGCTGAAGTTTCGCGTGAGAATTCAGTTCAAGCGAGACAGGTACAAACTCATTCCAGATGTCTTTAGCATAATCACGTACAGGTGAGGTAGTATTGTTTGAATCCAACGGATTCAACGGTTCTGTAGGAGACGCAGCAGCAGGAAGAACGAAACCCTCTTTGTGAACAGTATCACTAGTTTTGGATTGTTTGTTCTGGACAGATGTTTGTGTTGGATAAGTATTACTCGAGCCATTTGAGTAATTATTAACATGAATCGGTTGGCGGTGCCATCTTTCTTCATCTAGATGAGGCGGAAAATGATGAATCATACCATTTTCAGAAGGCCTATAATCCCAGATGAGTCCAGTAGAAGGCAAATCCCGAGGGCACTTTGTAGCGGACTCGTTGGATTCTCCATTCGCTATGTTATGAAATGATTCATGATTAGATTCGATAGAACTTGAACTCAATTTACATGTTGGCTGCTGTTGAGCTTTTTGATGCTGAGACTCATTCACCGTATAGTTTTCATACGAAGACTGCTGCTGGATACTTTGGGGTTGGGATGTATTCGCACTATAATGTACTTGATATGTATTTTCGGGATATAGAGATTGACTGGGATGGCCAGTATATTGGTGAAATTGTTGTGTTTTAACTTCACCCTGCTGCCGCTGCTGCTCCTGATGGTGATGACCAGTATATTGGTGAAATTGTTGTGTTCTAACTTCATCCTGCTGCTGCTCCTGATTGTGATGGTAATCTTTCTGATAAAAAGGTGGATTATGTTGGTGAAATTCTTGTGAGCCACCTTTGCCGTGATGATGTGAAGATTCACGAGCAATGGGTCCTGAGTTCTCATCAGTAAAATGAGTTTGCTGCTGGTGCTGGTCACGGTTATCTCTCTGACAAAAGGCTCTCTGTGACTGATTGTAATGATGATTGTTCGCATCTAAAACTTCCTTGTCATGGTGGTTATACTGGGTCGGAGGTTCCGGAAACAAGCTGGGCCCCGGCATTACTTTCTGCTCGTTGGATGTCTGTGATGCTGAATGCGCAACCCAATAATCACTGTGTCCATAGGGTATTGTATAATTTTCACTTGGTACACCTTGTTCGAGTTTATCAAGTTCCTCCACAGTGTAATTGTGAAGATTACGGCCATCTGCAGGGATAGATGGAGCCGACTCTCGAAGTGACACTTCTTTCTGCTTATTGACACAGTCACCACTAGTATACTCATTTTCAACACTAGTAATTTCCTCTTGATCATCACGAGTATCCAACTGATACACTGAATCCGATCCAAAATCCATCCTATTCGAAATCTTTGGAGTCTTTATCTCACTCCGCTTCTCCTTCACAATACGTCGCACCTTCTTCATAATGGCCGGACACGAAACGCATGCTGCCTCCTCATTGCCCCGTTTCATTAACGGCATTTCACGCCGATCACACTTGATTAATGTTAGTTCGTATCCCTTGGCAAGACATTTGGCAATTTGTTTCGTGGCCGCGGCCTTTTTGACAGAGTAGTTTTGGAATATGGCGAATTCTTCCGAAAAGGTTGAGGTCACAGCCAAATGAGCTTCTTCCATATGCTTTTTGGCTGCTCGGCTCGGAGATTTGAAGGTAATAGTTTCATCAATAGCTTTGTAGGGTGGTCTATTGTTGTCATTTGTAGTTTGATGGAGTTGTACTGGAGTTTCAAGGCGATTTTTCTCGTACTCTTCTTTTGTAATGGGTGCAGCGTTGACATCTTCTCCGACCGTATCATCTGCCGGATTACTCTTTGTTTGCACTTTTGCGAGAGATTTATTATCAGTAGTAGTAAATTGTGTCGTCTTTTGCACCTCCCCATCCATGGGTGACATCAAGTCTATGAACGGATCGTCTTCTGATAATTCTTCCTCCGAGCACTCATCACGAACGTCAACAGCAGCAAGTACCTTCCCCTTACATGAATTTAAAGGTTTTGTTTGACAATCTTTTCTATCATCCAGTGCATTATTATCATTCTTTGGAATAGAAGCACTTTCACTAGAAGAATGAAACATGACCATTCCCTTTCTCCTATAAGGGCTAGTGGGAGTTAACAATACTCCATTGGCATCGTAATGTTCTGGAAGTTTGGAACGATTGGCAGTAGGTGTATTGGACAATAACCGTTTCTTTTCATTTTCTTCATCATCGTCGGGATCTGGAATTGTAATTTTTGGCTGAAAGGAATTGGTCAATGACGAGGTAGTGGTCCCATCCAGTACTGCCATCCCATCTTCCTCCTCGTTGTAAGGATGACTCTCACGACTAAGCCCCGAAACCTCCGAGGACGAACTGTTACTAATCCTAGGCGTCTCGCACTGCTCATAACAACTATCGTCCCTCGCCACCACTATCAATCGTCCATTCTTGAAATCTTCCAACGGATACGAGTGCGATAATCCACCATAATCATTATCATTATCGTCATATTCCGTAAACTCAATTCTCTTTTCGAAGTTATGTAACACCAACCTTCTGTAAGTCTCATCCCAATCTTCGTAAATCAAGTATCCTCGACACCCTATACAATACGGCGGTAAAGCATATTTTCGTTTGGATGTAGGGGTATCAGTTCCCGAATGTATTTCCGTCAATCGATGCGTGGTACTGAGGAATATAAGTGGGAGGGCGAGGAATGAGTGGGCAAATCTGGTTCACTTTTTGGGGCGAGTTCACTTTTTGGGCGCCACTAGCTAGCTCTAGTTATAATTGCCTGCTAAATATATTCCCCTGAAAATCTTGATATTCGATACGATTGTAAAATGTAAAATCAGTACACAACGGCCACGACAATACAATATCATATCCCCATTGCTTCACTCATAATATTCTATTCAATACAAATATTCTATTCAATACAATGGCAACCAAAAATCCCCCCATCTCCTCATTGAAAGTCGGGTCTAGTAAGAAAGAAGAGAGTGAAGGCACACATAATGGCAGCCGCCGTTTCTAGGCCCCAGCAACAAACCTAGAATTGATGCCATTCTCGTTTTCCCCTAAAATCACAAATTGCCGATCACAAAGATCACAAAAAATAATGTGATCCACGATTTGTGATTTGTGATTTTGTGATCTCAGAAAATTGTGATTTTTGTGATCTTCACAAAAAAACTGCTGCCAATCGCCATTTTTGTTAGTTTGGATAACGGTTGTCGACTTTGGTGGGAGATCACAAAAATCACAAAATTTGTGATTTGTGATCTCGATTTTGTGATTTGTGATTCTGTGATTTTTGTGAGTCAATCGTGCGAAAGGACGATTCAGGAGTAACGGGAACCTTCGAAAAATTTAGTTAGTTGCAGTACACAGGTAGGGGTCATGGTCATGTCATGAGCATATTTTGTTGGAGGAGAACCGGAACCAGATAACGAAACAACTACTATCATCCAAGTCTCCAGATCAAACAGCCAGATAGATGAAACACAGCATCCCCGCCGCCACGTTTGCCACGCTCCTCTCAAGTAAATCGGTTTTGTCCAAGTCCGATACCATTTTCTATACTGGACTTGCGACGAAAACAGATTCCGAGATCGAGATCGAACTCCTTCGTCACTCATGGGAACAAAAATCACTCCATTTCAAGCAGAAAGCCAAACAAAGGGTTGCAACGAAGAAAAGGCTACTGTTAGCATTTCACGAAGCGTCTCGTGAAGCGTTCTTGGTAACCACTGGAAAGTTATGTGATCCAACTAACATCGTTGATGTAGGCATTTTTAATTGTCCCATCAATCAGTTCTGCATTGAAGATTCTGGGTCTTCACTTGGGGGTGTATGCGCCAAAGTGGCTCATAAGAGTGTGGACGTGGCTTATGCAAAAGAAGGAAAAGTCGAAGCAGTTGTTGGGAAAGGAGGGATGGATGGAAGAGGTGGCGGTGATAAAGATACCGTGCAGATGGAACCGAAGGCGAAGGTTGGGGTGGCAGAAGGTCTAGACGGAACGAAAAACAAGGTTGTAATTGAGGGGGATAAGAATATGGCTAGTACTGACGGGAAACTGTACAACGACGAGGGACGTGGATATACCAACAAGCTTGGTGGGACTGCTGTATCTGGCAGTGTGGGATCAAACTTTGACGCGAATGTAAAGCCTAAAGGCGAGAACCCCATAAATGACACAGACGACGTAGACGAAACGGAAGCTGGTTCTGGTGTAAAACATCTCCTACCTTCCACCTTGAAGAACAAGATGAAAGCTGACCGCATCCTAAAAGGAAGAAATTCTGGTCGTGGAGAATATTTGTCCCTCATCGACGGGGAATGCAAGCTCGGAACCAATGGCGGATATGTGGACGTCGGCATCTTTAATGGTTGCAGTAACGGATATTTATGTGCAAAAGATCCTTATTCTAACATTGGTGGCACTTGTGTCAACATTGGTGACACAGCTGATATGTTAGAATTATCAACAGACGTCTTTAACGGTGGAAAGCACCGTCATTTGCTTGTGTGTAATTATCTCAATGGTACCTCTGGTGAAAAGTGTTCAGGCTTGAGTGCATGTGGTGATTTGTCTCCTGACTTTATAGCCAATAATATTGGATGTGGATCATGTAACGCATTTGGAGCGTGTAGGGGTTTAACCGGTAAGTTTTTCTCCTTATTCAGCCTCTCAAGTTTGATGTAGACTTTTCTACTAATCGCCCATTGCTCTCGTGCTTTGATAGCCACAAGTTCTGTGGGCGAAAACTCATGCAATGGAGAGAATTCGTGCCGCGGTGAGATACATAGAAAGAATAGTCTCCTTATTGTTCATTTTTACTGACATGTTGCTTCATTTTCTTGTGTTGTGATGTTTTACGTTTATATAAAGGAGGGGATCATTCTGCAGCAGTTCTTACGACAAAAGATAAAAGCTGCAACTACTATTACGCGTGCTCATACAGTCAAGGTTTGTTTAGTGTTGAGTACGTCCATGATTAGAATAGACACTCAACCATCCTTATTTTGAAATTTTCTTGCTCCAAAGGTTATTCGTTCATTTATGACGATTCATGTAATGGTATCTATTCGTGCATGGGACTCCAGGGTAAGCTCTTTTCGGTATTTGAATTTGGAATCGATTCTTTGTGGATTATGCATTTGCAAACGCAAACACACTCATTCAAACTGTCACTTCTCTAGGAAACTCTACCATCAGCCAGGAGAGCTGTAACAAAGGTGAGAATAATTGCTATTAATGAATTGTAATTCGTCTACCATCTTAGGTATTAATATGCTTCTCCTTTTGTCGTAGATGGAGCGTGCAGTGACATGTCAGGTAGGATTGTTGTATTTTGTCCTACAGTACATGTACTATGTGTAACTCATGAGTTCCATCAACTTTTTACCTACATGAACATAGGCAACACTACTATAGGTTTTTCCAGCTGCAACGAATGCTATTCTTGCACCTCAACTTCAGGCACGTGACTTTTTTGTGTGAAAGATTGTGAAAGATATCATTTTAGAATTGAATCTAAACTTTGATCAAAACTTCCTGGACTGTATTTCTGTTCCTTATCATAGGTGTCACATCTATATCTGATGAAAGCTGCAATGATCTCATGTCTTGCTCTGAAACATCCGGTAAGGCCACACTTGCCTTTACTTTTTGATTTGCCACAATCACTAATTTCATATTAGGTCAAACAAGCATTTCATCTCAGAGCTGCAATGCCGCTTACTCATGCTCAGTTGTATCTGGTAAGTCTATCATATAATTATGTTTGCTGCTCTTGTAATTCTGTATTTAACTTCATCATTGCTCCATCACTACTTAGGAACAACTGTGATTGGTGTTGGTAGCTGCAACAAGGCTGGTGCATGTATAAATGGCACAGGTGAATGAGAAATCCCAAACCTTAAAAAGCTCCCAAACGTTTTACATGTATCGTTGCTTGTGACTAATTATAATTGGAATTCTATTTACTATTCTAGGAGCCTTCACTTACGTTGGGCGAAACTGTTGTAACGGCGAGAAGGCGTGCGAGCATGTGGCCTCTGTGAACTTGACATTAGTTCAAGATTCTTGTAATAAGAAATCAGCTTGTAAGGACGCGTCTGGTCAGTTCAAGTATAATCTTCTTTGCAAATAAAATGGAATTTGCTGATTAATGAAACTTTTATTTGATTCTCGGTACTTGTCCCATAGGAAACGACATTCTCATTGACGGAGGATGCACAGGTGATGGGGCATGTTCCTATATTTCTGCAGATTATGTCAGAATTCACTCTGGATGTAATGCAAACTATGCCTGCAAAGGTATCAATTCTGGGTTTATTTCTATTGGCAATGAAAGCTGCAGTTCAAATGATGCTTGCAAAGATTTGAATGGAATCATTAATTTCGGCCAGTATTCATGTGTTGCCAGGGAGGCTTGTTCTAAGGCTTCGGGCATTGTAACAATTCAAGATAATTCTTGCCGTGGTAACTATGCTTGCCGTGAGGTTTCAGGCAATGCAGTTATTTATCATGATAGCTGCAATTCTAGATGGGCTTGTCGAAACATTTCTGGCACTGCTATAATTCGGTCATCAAGTTGTAACGGTGGAAACTCATGTAATTATATGTCAGGGAAAACCACGATTTATCCAGATTCTTGTTCGGCGACATGGGCCTGCTCATTTGCCGCTGTCAATACCACAATTCAATCTCTTAGTTGCAACGGCGACTCTGCTTGCAGAAAGACTTCAGGCACTACCTTTGTGGATGAGGGCTCCTGTAATGATGTTGGGGCGTGTGCATTATTGTACGGTAGCACAACGATTGGAGCATCTAGCTGCAACGCTCAGCTCGCTTGTTGTACTGTCATCGGGACTACAACAATAGATCGATACTCATGTTTGGGGACATGGGCCTGCTCTCGGACCAATAACTTCACATCAATTGGAAAACATTCGTGCAATGCTTCATATGCGTGCTACAATCTTACTGACCATGTTTCGGTGCTAGATGAAAGTTGTGACAGTCCTAGATCTTGCTCTGAGCTTTCCTTTAGCTCAACTATTGGGACGAGGAGCTGCTTAAATGTAAACGCATGCAGAGGGTCTCAAGCTCTGGTTGTCGATAGCAGTTCCTGCATTGGTGTCAGTAGCTGTTCTTTTATGAAAGGATCGGCTCAAATTAGCTCATCGAGCTGTATTGGAGTCAGTGCTTGTTCAAGACTGTCTAATGATTATACAACAATATCAGAAGGGAGCTGTGTTGGAGTAGGGGCCTGTTCAAGGTTTTCAGGTACATCAGCTATTATTTATGACAATGATGACTCTCAACTGGGACAGGATGACTTTTTTGGACTTGATGATTATTTTGATTGGGACCTTGGTTGGGATGATATATTTGGATGGTGGGAGGATGATATATTAGGGTGGTGGGATGATGACTCTCAGTCATATCAACAACTTTCCACTTTTGCAGTAGGATCTGGAAGCTGTAGTGGATGTTATGCTTGCATGAATTCAACCGCAGGTAAGCTCAATAACGGTCTTGTCTGAGTTATTCTTCACATTCCTCTCAACCTTGATTACTAGGTTTAATTGAAATTGGTGATGGTAGCTGTTTGGGTTTTTCGGCATGTGAGGAATTGTCTGGTGGAAATGTTACCATTGGGAACGATAGCTGTTATGGTCTGAAAGTATGCTCCGATGTGACCAATACTAGTACCATTATAATTGGAGACGAAAGTTGTTCGGGGGCTCGGTCGTGTATGTCCATTTCAGGGTACTCAGTGGTGTCAAACTCAAGCTGTGTCGATGCTCAAGCATGCAAGGATATGTATAATGGTGAGCATCTTTGCTGCATATCTGGAATGTTCCCTTCCGGCTAATATTTGGCTTACTCTTTATCTCTATAGGAAAGGTAGGCTATCACAGTTGTATCGGACGCTCAGCATGTTTTGGATTTGAAGGTTAGATATATTATTTTAGTCAACTACTATACGTCCCAACATCAATTGAGCGTATTTGATTTTAGCTCAAATTGGAGTGCGAAAATCTGCGTTCCAAAAATAGGAATAGTCCTTCTAAGCGTCACCGGCTAAACCATTTGGTACATTTGTTAGATTCAAATATTGAAGACGCTCAATTGATGTTGGGGATATGTTCTATCACCACTTACTCACACCTTTGATGATGCATCATTTCATCCTATACCTGTTCAGGGACTGTTGATTCCTGGAGCTGCCAAGGATATAACTCATGCAAGAATGCTGGTGAGAACTTCAACAGTTTTTTGGCTACATGACATGTTGTATAGACCTTAATATTTTTTGAATATGTATTCTTCTAGGCAACTCCACAACAAACAGCATTGGTCATAATAGTTGGTGAGAAGGAAAATGCTATTAAAGTTATGATAACAATATTCTCGGTATGAATATTAATTCAATTATTTTACTGATACACCATAGCAATGCCGCTTATGCATGTCAAGACAATGCGGCTTTAATTGGAGATTGCCTTTGGTAAGTTGCTTTCAGATTTTTATCAGAACCTCTCATTTTCACTTGAAACCTCACTGTCCTGTCTAGTTTGAATGCAAATGAATGCGAAGGCAATACAATACGTGAGTTAGGCTAGTAGTAATCAAAGACAGTCCGTCTTAGTTTGTCTCTCACTGACTACTGCTATGCCTCCTTATTTTCTCCTAGCAATTGATTATGATGGATGTGCACCTTCATCATTACCTTCAACTTCATCCTTTCCTACTTCATCGCATTCCCCTACCTCTTCACCAATCATCCCTCCTACTGATTTGCCTTCTACATCAGTAGACATGTCAGAAGCACCATCCGTTTATACTGGGCCGCAGATAGCTTTGTTTGATAATAACTTTGGAACACCCCGTTGTGAATCTATAACAACTTCCTGCGATACTGGCTCCTTGGTTGTTGGCCGTGGTGCGATGTCACCCAGTGAACCCAATCACCCAAATACGTAAGTTCTGCCAAACAGTTCTGCCTACTTTGACAATGAATAGTTGCAACTCATTTCCCACAACTACCACAGTATCGATGGTTGTGCTGACGGTAATAGTGGATCATTTCGTTCTGCTGAATCCCTGGATCGAATTATTGTGAAGTCAAATGATCCACAACCTGATGTAGTTTTGAAAGCAGGCGGAAATGCCACTATTACTGCGACCGTTTACTCGTGGTCTACTTTCACCGACCATGCAGACTTTTTTTATGCTGCCAATGCTTCTAAAGTGGATTGGAAGTACATCGGAAGTGTCAAACCTAGTAAATCTGGTTTGGCAGACATTACTATGACCTACACTCTTCCTGCAGGTGCTGAGAATCAGGCAGTGCGTGTTCAGTTTCGATATGAACAATTTGGATCAAGCCCATCTACCAATCCCTGCTTCACTGGAAACTACAATGACAGAGATGATTTGGTTTTTATGGTAGTCATTCCAAGCCCAACTCTAAGTCCAAGCCCAAAGCCAAGCCTTGCTCCATTGATCATACACAGTGATTCGCCTAGTGAAACTCACTCTACAATTCCCAGCCTATTGTCTAGTCAGAGCCCATCCACGAGCCCAAGCCAGACGAAAAGCATCGAACCATCCACCATGCACAGCCACACTCCTAGTGACACTCACTCAGTAGCTCCTAGTCTATTCACCAGCCAGAGTCCATCAACAAATCCAAGCCGGACACCAAGCCAAACTTGTTTTCACAAAGGACAGAAAATCAAAATTGAGGCAACCACCCAAGAGGCTATTCAAGTATTTGAAGTGCAAGTCATGTCAGAAAACATCAATGTTGCACTAGGCAAAACTGCTACCCAGTCATCAACCTTCAGAAGTAACGATGGCAAGTTTGGTGCCAATAATGCAGTTGATGGTGATTCGGGCACCTTCATCCACACTGAATCCACAAGTGCATGGTGGATGGTTGATCTTGAAGCTTTATTCTCAGTAGAATCTATCAGCATCTTGAACCGTTGGTGCAAAGACTCTACCGATCCACATGGCTGTCTATGCAGGCTATCAAATGCTTCAGTTTCATTATTGGATGGGAACAATGACACAGTTGCCGCCTTCTCTACAACTGATACTTGTGGTACATCAGAAATTGTTCATTCGTTCATTACCCCTTGTTTAACTGCATCACCATCTGCAAGTGCTACATCTCTGGCATGTTTGCCTAATGCTCGAACGGTCAAATTGTATCAGCCAATTACTGGTCTTCCCATCCATGTACTCGAAGTAAAAGCCATGAACGCATCCAATGCAAACATTGCGCAGGGTGGAACTGCAACTCAGTCGTCAACTTTCATGGACGACCAGGATAAATTTGGTGCGAATAATGCTGTTGATGGAGACTCTACCACTTTTACTCACACGAAGAGTGAATCAAACCCATGGTGGCAGGTGGACCTTGGAGACAATTATGATATTAGCTCCATTGAAATCTTGAATCGTTGGTGCAAGGATCTAAATGATTCAGCAAATTGTCTATGCAGACTCTCTGGGGCAACAATTTCTCTTGTAGATGATTCGGGAACAGAATTTACCTCCATTTCTACTGGTAACACTTGCGGACAGGTCAATCTGGAATTTGTATTTGAATCATCGCCACAGTTTTGCCGGAGCACTGTAAGCTACACCTTTTCTTGCTATGAATGTGATCTAACTTGTGTCTCATACCCTGGTTTATCTTTTGAACTGCTTTAAGTCATCCCATAATATTCTCCATTCACAACAAAGAACTGAGCGATTATTGCACAAAAGAGTTTTGAAGAAGAGACCAACCAAGTGTTGAGTGTGGAATAGGGGCATGGTACTTGGTGTTGATGTTACAAAAATGATTAAGGGTTTAAACGATATTTTTCAATAGATAATTATGTTCCCACTCTCCCTAGGTATAACAATAAACACAAGATGTGACAATGCGGCTGCCATTGTTGGTCCACTGCATTCGATTTACTTGGTACCTTACTTTTACTCTCACTATTATCAACAACTATCAACCCCCCCACAAACAGTGGTATGGGGGCGCGCCATCCGCCCCCCCTAAACCGAAAGGGCTAGGCTGGTCACTGGTCAATCAAGGAGAAGAGGATGGAAGACACGCACTTGCACGAAGCTTTATCATTTATCATCATTCATCATTCAACCACAACCGGGCCTATCAACCATCGACATAAAAGGGTGAGAGGAAGAGCCATGTACTCTGTCTAAAACTTCTCTGGCGTCGCCATTTGCCGTGTGTTTTCACAGCATGAATTTCAATCTATTTCGCTCTACATCACCGCGTGACTCTACTGGACAATCTCAGAATTCCTCAGTTCCACCGAATGCCCCCGCACACAACACATCCAATAATATCAGCAGCGCGCTCGATGACTCCTGGCACACGAACAATGGGCCTCAGACATTATCGTCGTCGTCGAACGCTGCTCCTATGTCATGGTTTCAACCCTGGACTTCGTCAATAACAATAACATCAAGTACTGTGGCTGTGTCCACGTCTGATATCACGAACAATAACACGACCACAGCCTCCCATATTTCTACCCCTGGAGCTTTGATAACATCACCATCATCGAATACATGCAATGAAAATATACTGCCGCGATCTCCATCGTCTTTTAATATGCTTCGCGGGGTAGAGTCCCACGAGTCAGAAGATCATGTCCCTCCACAGAGTAGGTCTGATGGTATAACCAAGCATAATTTGTCCAAACAGAAAAGTTTCTCTGACCGTATCAAGAATATCATCGGATCTAATGCCGCAGCAAACGGCTGTATGCCGGCTAACGGATCAATGCCAAATAACACGGAAACAAATGAAAATGTAGGAGATGATGATTTATACAGTACAATTGCAGACGTCCCATTCTTCCCTCCCGAGCATAAGGAGAACCAAAGCAATGTTCAATTGCATCAACAATCATCACATCGCGAAGAGGAGTTGGTGGTAGAATTTCCATCGCGGCAAGAAAATAATCAACAACCACCGTTATCTGCGCAAAACCACTCCAATCCTACATTAAATTCGTCACCAGATCATATTACCCAAAAACAAGTTGCTACGCAAGAAACGATTCCCAATAAGGATATAGTACACGGAGAATCATGCGAAACCACTTTCCCAGGGTTTGCACTATATACAATGGCGCGTGTCTATTACGTCTTAGGACAGTATACAAAGGCATTGGACACAACCACAGAATGCCTTGCATTTCAAAAAAAGGCTTTGATGATCAAAGGCAATAGTGCTGGTAATATTTTTGCAAATAATGGCAATTCTCAAGCTTCCAGTGGAGGTCTTGGGGGTAGTGTTCGAAATCTCTTAAAAGGTGGGACTATGACAAATGGAACCTCTACAACCACTGTCTCTTCATCATTCGTACCAAATGCTCATCAACCAATAGTGATTGCAAATTCGACAGAAAAATTGCTATCCAACTATCCTACACACGAATGTGTGGCTCAAACTCTATTGCTTCGTGGGCGTGTGTTGGCAGTATGCGGATTGTGCGGCTCAGATGACACGGAAGATAATTCGTCGCCATCTAAAGACATGACACTTGTGCATCAAGCAATACAACATGTAGAAATGGCATTGGCGATCCAGCGAAAGATATCTACTTTCACTAATGTGAATATTAATTTAACACAATGGGAATTGGCCATACCAATGATTTTGCTGGGAGTGTTGAAATGTGAAGTATGCAACTTTGAAGAAGCTCAAGCTCATTATGAGGAGGCCCTGCTTATTCTGAAAAGTGTTCGGCAACTTCATGATACAGAGCATACTACTGCTAAAGGGATAGACGATTGTGAAATGGCACTAAGGCATTACAAAATATCCAGACAAATTACCAAGGAAATGGCTAAGGTATTTTACTTCAAGGGTGTGTCCTATCAAAAAAGGAAGCTACACAGTGATGCATTTGAAGCTTACAATAAAGGTCTTGATCTCTTCAGGAGATCGGGTGCAACCAAATATCATGCTGGTGAAAAAAGAATTATCTGCTGTATGAGGAAATACGGTGCATTAGAAAAGTTACTCTCAGATTTTTGGGATGATCCTAATAGAGTATGATGACACTTCATTAAAATTTGTGCCATTTATTAACAGATAAGGATGGTTGGACATGAGACAATTGGGGGGCCACACAAGTCATGAGGCTATTATTTACTTTCACTATCCTTATATGTAATGTCTTGATATTTGTAAAAGTACACTCTTAATTTGCTTAATTAATATATTCTAGTTGTAATGAGTATTCAAGTAAATCCTTGGGCTCGCTCTGAACAAAATATTTCCAATGCCAAGCTGCTGCACCTTTTTAGTATCTTTAGGCTTGTCAGAGAATTAGATTACTCATGAATATTTTTGGATCTTTCAACAGAAAAAAGTTCTCACATGCAATGCCAGTCAAGGGCAAGTGCAGCGGATGGAAGTCTAAGCCTCCATAGGAACTAGGTCAATAGTCTAATTCCCTCTGAGGCTAATCTATTATAATATCTCATATCCCAAAAGTAATACGAGTCCTCAAGGAGGATAAGTTGGCAATTTGCATGGTCAAAATTCATAATTAGCTTAACAAACCATCGGACTCAGACAGCTCTTGATCTTGATGGAGTTTATCAACGGCATGTTTTTGTTTTGTGTTTCATTTCAACTGTTAGGGTTATTCCTGTCCCCTGTATCAGTATCAGCTTATTGGATCAATGGGTGCCTCCTGCATTGATCAACTATTTTTGTTCCCTCTTCTTTCTCTTCAAAGCATGCAGGTATGCAAAGGCAAGCATAACTGAGTGCTGAGTTTGCAGATGGAACCTGATTGGTGTGATAAGGTTATTGGCACTGGATTCGGCTTGCCTTATTGAAGCAGTTCAAAATTCAAATACCTTCTCCTAACATCATCCATTTTAAAAACTCACACATTTCATTTGCTCTTACATTAAAAGACAAGATTGAAATCGGAACACCAGCTTTTAAATAATATTCCAATGTCTAATCATGAGTATAAAAAAGGCAAGACAAGGTTACAAGCTTGCTTTTGACTTTTGAGTAATGGATGATGGGGATGGGGATGATTTTCAATCTGACACCTGTTCCGCATCATCTACATGATAACAGCTTGATTATTCTAATATCCAATAATATCTCATAATGAGTTTAAGAGGTGGTGAAACAAGGTTGAGATGCAAATTCATTGCTCCCAAATGGTCATCCCAAGCTGACTTTTGAGTCATGAGTACGGATGATTTTCAGAGTAGGACACCTCACTTTTCACATCAAGATTGTGTGTACTGGAACTTTATCACCCAAATGACAGCAGCTTGATTGTTTCAATGATTGCCAATGTCTCATTACGAGTTTAAGAAAAAGAAATGGCAAGACAAGGTTGAGATTGGAATGCATTGTCTGCAATGGTCACCATAAGCTGACTTTTGAGAATTAGGTGGGGATGATCGAGCATGTGACCCCACTTTACACCTCAAGATTGTGTGTATTGAGTCCTCTCATCACCCAAATGACAGCAGCTTGACTGTTCCAATATCTCATTATGAGTGTACCATCAATTTTGAGTTGTCTGATTTGATTCTTTGATACTGTTGGTGAGGATCTAATGCCTCACATTGATTTTTCTATGCTTCTTTCCCTGCCTTGCCATTGTTTAAGTCTCCTTTTTCGACCTCCTAAGTCCTAAGTGATCCTCTTCTTGATTATCATGAAAATTCACTTCAAACTCATCACAAAACACAAAACCATTATCAACATTTTTAAGTTGACCTAGAAAGACCTCATTATCATGATGAGGATTCAATCATGCCATGCCCTAGAAAAATGTATTTTGTTCTCATTGTTATTCATTGTACACATTGTACAGGTACCGGGCTCATGATACAATATGATACATTGTATTACTATTATTGTTGATTGTTACCATCACTTACTCTGTTGTTGCATTAATTGTTGTCAATTTATTGAGTCGTCTGAGGCAAAAAATTGTCTTCATGTGTGTAGATACGTATGGAGTTTTGGATTTTGAGTGCTGCATTTTTGACAAATTATTGAATTTGATGTTGGTTTTGGTATTACTTAACATCTTCTTTGTTAGTGTTGTGAGCTAATAAGCAGAAATGGCAGTTGTTGGTATTGATATTGATTTAAAGGGATTTATCCCAATGCAAAGATTTTTTGAGTTAGGCTCAATGTCAATATAGAAATTGTGGGCAAGGTTGGAGCTGCTGTTGCTGATGTTGGCTACTATTTGGAGTGTGCCCGTGTGGCAATGTATGTGTATGGCTATGGCCTGTGGGTATGGTATCAGATGGTATCGTAGTTCCAAATCCCAAGATCCTCTCAGAAATTCTGTCACTCCCATTCACTCAGACCTGTGAAGTGTTTATTCCTGCGTGAAGGTGTTTACACTTACACAACATACTACAGTCTTGATTTCGATAGCAGTTTTTGCCAAGAAGAAACCGACAGAGTCACGCATTCCCATTATTACCTACTTTCAATGCCACCAGAGCTGCTAAAAGATCTATTCTCACCTCTATCCCATGGGGAATACTTATAGATAGCTGACAAATGAATCAGGGACACACTTCTTCCACAGAGATAAATTATTCGGAGGCAATAATACCTGTCTCCCCTCCCAAATACATAGATAGATCAACAACTTGGACTCACACTCATTACCAGAATCAGAATATATCCAATCACATCTCTATTCTTCCTTCATATCAATGTCAACTTCTGACTCTGACTTTGAATCATACAGCCAATTGGAAATATCACGATGGCAAACTTTGCGGGGAGGCTTAGTTAGACGATGAATACAATGGTGTCGACACATAAGATTGGGACATGAGCAGGCAGTAGGATGGGTATTCCTATCCAAATACATAGATAGATCAACAAGAACTTGGACTCACACTCATTTCCAGAACCAGAATATATCCAATCACATCTCTATTCTTCCTTCATATCAATGTCAACTTCTAACTCTGACTTTGAATCATACAATTGGAAATATCACGATGGCAAACTTTGCGGGGAGGCTTAGTTAGACGATGAA
>JALLPH010000202.1:0-25582 GCA_036939855.1 Cyclotella choctawhatcheeana
AACAGAACAAGCAAGAACGCGATCCAACCCAAATGAACGAACGAGTACGTTACGGCGCTCGATTTTCTCAAAAATGAAAACCTGTCGCAACTCGAAAACTGAAAACCTGTCTCTCGAAAAACACAAAAAACTCGCTCTGGCGGTTGAAAACTTGAAAATTTTACTGGACCTGGACACTGGACGATTTTAGTACTGGACGATTCTAGCTTTCCCCGCTCTGGACTTCCTGTTGAAAGAGCACGAAGGCTTCACAGAATGCATACTAATGCATACGGCTTTAAGATTAACAAAGAGTAGTCAAGTTGTTGTACTTCTGGTTTTCAATTACTTGTTTCAACTATCTGCACCTTTACAAAATAATAATCACCTACCCCCCATTGCAGCCTGCATATCTGCCATAGCCTGAGCTTGTTTTGCCTGAGTCTCGTTTGCCTTTTGTAAAATCACGCCTACTTTTTCTTGTGTTTCTAAATATTTTGCCACGCAACGATCTGTACAGCTCATTTCTCCCAAGGCCAAATCTGGATTCTTGTGTTTGTGCGAAGCACATTTGGAAAAGCAGGCTTGAGACATTTTGTTAAATAGATCAGTGTACATTTCCATTTCGGTCGTTGCTGTTGTTTTTGTATAGATTTTTTTTTGATGTTTGAGATGATAGAAAGATATAGCGAAGTAGTTAGTGACGTTAGATGATACAAAGGGCATGCAATCCATCATTCACTGCCTATTTCATAATTGAATTAATCACATGCAACATGGCAGTACAGAAAGAGTTGCATGGCCAGATCACAAAGATCACGAAAATCGTCGACACTTTATCATTCTTGCTAACTCATATTGACGAACCACAAATCAACGAACCATCAAGAAAAAGTTGGACATTGATTCGTTGTTGCTTTCAACCTTGTCCCGACTTTAAACATAGATAGATATGCTATTACGGGTTCCACAAAAAAATGAAATAAACCCCTTACCAGCAAACATTGGATCTGGGCCTTTCGGCTGCTCGTCTTTCTGTCCAAACAAATTATTCATGGTATTGCGTGTCTGAAGCTGATAATAATGGCTATACTCTAGATAATACACTGATGTGGCGTAGGGGTGTATGTTGTGAGGTCTGTTGTACCTTAGGACGGAGATAGATGGGACGAGCTGATGCTGGACGATGGACGATGGACGATGATCGATGATAGATATCAGATATCGATGTCGCAAAAGCCGCCCGGCGCCCGCGCCGTGCCCATCAACCATAAACGCCACGTACGCCCGCCCTCCGCCTTATGGTGCCCGTGCCCACCTCCTCCCACTCCCTCCACGTCAAGTCAACTCTCTTTCTCTTCGGTGGTGTGGTCATGGTCTCCACCTACGCCCGCCCAAACCCACAACGAGGACAGCAGATTAGATAGTCAATGGTACCAGCCATATCATTCATTGTACTTGCTTCCTAAAGACGACCTCGCCTAAAGTCAGCTCGCAAACGCAAAGCTTACTGCTACACAATGATACCAGGTCTTGAATACGAACAGCCGGCGAACGGGTACGCCTCGTCACCCTCCATGCAATCAGTCGATATGTCTCCACAACAACCCGCTAATAACTTTGGATTACATCGCCGTCGAACAGCCAACAACGGCACCTCATCTTCCTCACATGAAGATGCATACACCCCGTCTAAGGCAAAGGGATTGGCACGAAAATTAGATTTATTCCCCAAGATGGAAAGAGATTACGAAGTACGAACAGAACGGGGAGGGAGGGTGACTTTGTTATGTTATTTCATAATGATGGTGCTGGTAATGGCTGAGGTTTGGGAGTGGAAGAGGTTGAATGGGGAGAAGCTTGAAGGTATCGTGGTGGACACGAGGTCAGTTTTTTTCACTTGTGTCATGATGTGGATGTTGTGTTTTTCATGAAATGTTGATTTTACGGCGAATAGTTGCATCTTAGAATTGCCTATGAGGATAATTTTTTGTGTTATTGTTCAGAAGCAGATATTGCTTCTGTTAAATGACGACTCAAATATATGGTTAAGATCTGATGGCTTTATGTTGTGCATGAATTTTTGTTTTTATGACGAATAGTTGCATCTTTGAATTGCCCATGAGGATAATTTTTTGTGTTATTGTTCAGAAACAGATATTGCTTCTGTTAAATGACGACTCAAATATATATGGTTAAGATCTGATGGCATTTTACTTCCTGCTGTATATTTGAATATGCAACCTTATTGATTATGATTCAATGTCAATTCAACCAGCATTTTGCATTCTCTTACTTATTCGCTAGTGTCAACAAAAAGATGAAAGTTCATCTTAACATTACCTTCCCCCGTCTCCACTGCGACGATTTACACCTAGATGTTATTGATGTTGCTGGCGACTCACAACTAAACCTCTCCAATGGCCTATACAAACTCCGTCTAAATCTCGATGGTTCCCTCAAATCTAAAGAGAAGATTGCAACCGAGGCCAATATTAAACATGAAGAGGACAAGAAACGACAGGGTGCGTTGAATAAGAATCTTCCGGATGACTACTGCGGGCCATGTTATGGTGCTCACGAGAAGGAAGGTGATTGCTGCAATACATGTGATGATGTGATTGATAGGTACAAAAAGAGGAAGTGGAATTCAGATGCTGTTGTACCCGTAGCAGAACAATGTATTAGAGAGGGTAAGGGAAGGTATGAGCCAAAGAAAATGTCTACTGGTGAGGGATGCAATTTGCATGGTTATTTTACCGTCAATCGCGTTGCGGGGAATTTCCATATAGCCATGGGCGAAGGAGTCGACCGAAATGGAGCACACATACACAATTTCTTACCCGAAGATAGAGTGAATTTCAATGCAAGTCATACTATTCATGAATTGATGTTTAGCGACGAAGAGTATGAGGGCATGGCTGGAGATATTGTGCCAGGAGTAAAGAGTATGAATGCTGTGACCAAAGTCGTGACAGAAGAGACAGGAACTACGGGGTTATTTCAGTATTATATCAAGATTGTACCTACAATGTACAAAGGTGACGTTATGAAAGAATTACAATTACCTCCAAAGCCATCAGGGGAAAGAATACACGAGACCAATCGTTTCTTTTACACAGAACGCTTTAGACCATTGATCGGTGAAGTTCACGAGGAGGCTTATCTCACTGGGGACCAAGATGCAGGGACAGCTGGGATTCACGTGGGCGGAAAGTCGGGAGGCACTCTCCATGAAAAAGTACAGCATCACGATGCTACAAATGCAGTGTTACCTGGTGTCTTTTTTGTCTACGAGATCTACCCCTTTGCTGTGGAAGTGACGAATAATAGCGTCCCATTTATTCATTTGCTGGTACGAATTGTAGCAACTGCTGGCGGAGTGTTCACTATTCTTCGATGGATTGACAGTGCTCTGTATTCGAGAGAGAAGAAGGGAAAGAAAGGCAGCAGATGAAGTTGAGCCTGGGTTTCAAATAGACATCCCCTGTACCAACCCATCTTTAGAGAGGTATTCAACATTCAATGTGTATGGATTTGATTTTCAGTAATACTAAAAATGATTTGCTAGAGGAGTATTAGTATTATTTTCTTTTACAGAAGTTCAACCATGCCTATGATCATGGTAAAAATACAAGCTTGATCTCTTGTTAGTAATATTGCTGAGTTCCGAAAGAATGTGTTGGAGATATTGTTTCATGCATTGAACCGGAACGCACACCAATGCGTCTAATAATAGCATTAGCTTTCCCCTTTCTTGCATGTATGCAATAGTTGATCTTGTCTCTATCATTCACTGTTCTACAACCTCAGTGCTTCGCACATAATCTTAATCACATACAATACCTATGCAAACTTATGATCATCTAGTCTTCTTTGTACCCCCCGCAGCAGCAACATCACCTCCTAATTTCTTTCCTGTCCCACCTAATTTATCCCACCGTTCTTCCTCTGGACTTTTGACTCGTTTCCGCTCTTTCTCTTCCTTGGCTTTCACCTTCCTCTCCTCCTCCGCCTTGATAGCGTTCTCATTAGCAATACGTTGTTGCTCGGCTCGTATACGTTTCATATCCGGGGATAGGACCGCTACGCGATGTGGATCTGTGGCGGACTTGTAGGATTGGCGGGCTTGGAATTCTTCAATGTATGGATTGATGACTTCGTTGTTGTAAGATTTGGTTAGAAAAGACAAAACAATACAGTTGACAGTTGGCTAAGATTGAATAAGATTGAATATATGAGGCTTACAATTGTTCCATATGAAATATCCACCGAATATGATGAATACGATGGTCCATGCATTGCGATGGAGATAATTCAGGATCTCCTGAAGTTGAGATGACAATTCACTCAAGTTTATCATCGTCTACTAACTCTGCTGTCTGCCGGTGTCTGCTTTAATAGAAGATAGGTAGAAGATAGAAGCAACAAACCTAGTGATACCTTAGCGAGTGTATATCATTTCTGTGAGGCAAATGTTATTATTAGTGATATCTTTAGCCATAGGACTCTACTACTCCAGCTGATATTGATATCTATGGGTAAAAATTCCATTGGTAACATATCTTCGCTCCAAAGGCTGATAATCAACTCCACCGCCACCAATGCGAAAAATTTATAAACATGAAGCGACGATAATGTGAGTCTTTGTTCTTTCAGCCTGTATTGACGCGCACAGCCACGTTTATGATGTGTGATGCATAATTCATTTTTTTGGGGGGGGAGACCTCAGGGTTCAATTCGTCGCGGTTGAAACCACAAATCGTGGCTGTTGACCCTCGACAGTCATGATTATCATCAATGCGAGGGACCGCTCGAGTACATATCAGCACACCCATCCTGTTGACCATATCAGTGGCAAAACCATTATCAATTGAAGCAACAATCAACCTTCGGAGATTCGGAGGTCTGAAGATGCTAAGTTGGGGGTTAAAAGGACCTCCTATGCCAGATTTATATTGCATATTCAAATGTAAAACGAGTGATTGGTGTAAGGTATTAACCTACCATGACAGGTCAATGCAACAATACCTGCTACAAATTTACGATCTTTAATGTTGACTTGAGGATTGAGGTTGAAGAGTCACTTCACAATCAACCGCGTCAAACTACAACCAGCAAATAAAGTAATAGTAATGTTTAAATTGTTGTTATTACTTATGTTGACTGATAAATGCTTTGAATTACAATAATATTTCTAAAATAAATGAATTCTTTTTTGATTTGTATGTGATCGAGGGCACTTAGGTAACAATCACGTTTACTATTTCAGGTTCGTAAAAGACTAAAAAGCAATGTATATTTGAAATATATAGTGTTAAAAGTCAAATCTAAGTACATTTGTAGCGATTCCATAACATCATGTTTAATGCGAAAATCAAGCTCAATGACAATACAATTGCAATTAGAACAAAAAACAATATGTATATTTCATTAGTACTAATTATTGCCAATATGTTAGTTCTCACTCCAAGCTTAGGCACGCGCTTCGCGCTGTGTAAATTTTTCTTCTCTTTTTTCCCTTCTTTTCCCCTTTTTTTTGGTTAGACCACCAGCACCGAAAAATTGCCCACAAAGCGGTCAATAAGAGGAAAGCGAACACTGGGACATAGGTAATACTACTTCAACTAAAGTACAATGTCATACATATCATTTGTATCAGATCCGCTTCTTCTCTCGCCTTCACATTTTCAAACCTCGGGTGATCGCCACGATGAAGAAATCCTCGCCCTCGTTATTCACTTGGAAGAATGGAAATCTCACAAAGCGCTTGATTTGGAGTAGCGAAACTGCATTAGCGTACTGCGGTGAAGAATAACTCTCGCACACTGAGCGTAATCGTTAATTTTCATTAAATACAAGAGTGTTGTGATCAGAAAATCAGAAGAACATCACGCTCATTATATGTGGGGTTGGTGGATCACTGCCCATCCACATTTTAACAATTTGACCGTCGTCGATAATCTGCCGTGTCAGACTATGCAAAGAGCGCAGGTTTGGCAGCAGTGTGAGTCTACCCACAAAACCAACAGAAAAAAGTCAACATCATCATCACTACCCACACTACAGATAAACACAGTAACAATGACTAAAGGTGAGTAATTACTGTTTATGATTTACTCGATCTATATTAAGAACTTAATTTGCTGCATGTTTTATGCACACCAAATAGGGTCACTGCCACAAAAGCCATATGAATATGTTGCAATTCCCAGAAAGAAGAGAAAAGAGCCACCGATTGAAAACACAGCAGATCAAGTTGTAAAAGATGCAAGGTCAAACCACTTAGAATCATCACTCATTCAGCAGCTTGATAATAATGTTTCAGGTCCTAATGAAAATATTTTTGTATCAGGGAGAAGAGGAGGGCGATGGAGGACACTGTCATCAGCAACATCCAGTAGTATTGCAGACCCAGATGAAAATGGTTCAATATCAGGGAGTGCACCCAGAAGAGGGAAGGCATCGCCATTAGTTACATCACCTGCCAAGCATTGTGATCATGATATTGCAAGCCTAAATGAAAATGGTTCTGTTTCAGGCAGAAGAAGAAGAAGAAGCAGATGGGGGACAGTGTCATCTACAACATCACCTGCCAAGCGTTGTGATAGTGATATTTCAGGTCTAAATGAAAATGGTTTTGTATCAGAGAGCAAAAGAGATACAGGAAAGGTAGTGCCATCAAAAACAACACCTTCCAATCATCATGATAATAATATTGCAAGCTTAAAAGAAACTGGTCATGCATTAGGTAATGGGGGAGGGAGGACAGCCCAACCAGAGAACAACGAAGATGAAACACTCATGCCACCCCTCAACACAGAAACATCTTCATCATCAAATTCTAATAATGCTGAATCTGCAGTCATACCAGAAAAATTGTGTGCCGACATGTCAGGTTGGGCTAACTCGGTAGAAGACAACATCAAAGAATTGATAAGCACAGTGGCCATGGTAGTTGCAAATGTAATTAGGGATGGTGTCTCATGGGATTTGGATGTTGTGATGGACTCTGAAGGTAAGCAGTTGAATTTTTCTTGCTTGGTGTCAGTGTTAGCTTCATATTTCTCACAACATGTTCCGTTCTAATACAGTCTCCTTCAAATCATATATTGCACTGGCTGTCAAACAATTTGCAACTGAAGTCTACTACCCCCGGCTGATATCATCAATGCCAAGGATTGGCTGCACTTCTCCAAAAACTGATAGACTCCTTATTTCTTGCTTGCTTGCAATACAAGAGATGTTGATGATGAACACTACCCAGTATTGTTCGTCATCTCTAAAAGAGGTATGCTCTTGGACAGATGCAGTCATGCAAGCAAGTGCAAATCAGTTGTCTCTGGTTATGTGTAATTTTTCCACGGACAATTTCATACATGCATCTCTAGGTTATAAATCAAAAAGGGCAGATTTTAAGTTTGCTCTTATGGAGGCGGATGCTCGATCAATAGGTGTGTTTTCTGATGGCACCAAATGCAGCAAGGTAGAAAACATAATCAGCAATACGAGCTTCAATTATACAAGATCGAGTCATCCTTTGATCTGCCATGAAATGAATACATATGATACCGAAGACAAGCTTGGTTCAGTTCCATCACCTAATGCCTGTGTTCCATTTTCAATGGGGGCAAATCAAAATTAATTCTCAAAATATTTTAAGCACAAAGCGAAAAGCTAATTATCACAAGGTAAAAAGATGCAGCACAGTATTCTACACAGAGTTATCACAAGTCATATTTGATCACAACCTAAACAATATTTTGGGTTGATATCAGTGGTGAATTCCTCTTTCATCGAACAATCAATAATTCATATATTTTAATAGCATAGAGTTCGTGAGATTTTAGGGTATTGAGTATGTTGTAGTCATGTTGATGTGGCATATTGATGCAAATATATTATTTATTTCTTAAATGTAAAGTACGAATCTATTTTTGATTTCTTATTGATTCCTTTCTGAGATTTGATTTGGCCAATCTTTTTGCTCTTATTGCCAATAGAATACTTCTCTACACATGAGAGGACAGAGTGTTCTCGATCATAAGTTGACTGTAATTTTATTGCCATAGCTTCATCTCGATCTATCTCCGGTTTTGGTTGTATTGATGCTGAAGTATTGTTGGTTCTTATCTCCTTATCATATGCACTCTGAAGCTGCTTTGCAATTTCTTCATCTGTCAAAGATTTCTCTTTTTGTTCGGCCTCTGGTGACTCACTTACCACAGAAGCGTTTTTTACAGCATCAGCAATGTCACACTGAGATTCAGAATTATCTATAGTCTGTTTGGAATTCTTGACAACATGTTTAGATAAGCTTTTGTTTTTGCTTGTTGATAAAAATGCTTCAATGCCAATAGGCTTGATTTGTTGTGGTTTCATCTTCGCAGAATGATCAACTCTACGGCGCTTCTGACTATTGGGATCAGGAGAACTTTGATTGGGTTCAGCCATGAAGAAGGTTTCAATACCCTTTGCTGGCCGAGTGACAAAGTCTATTGCAGAATATCCCAGTCGAATCACAGTGGAACAACTGTTTTCTGTCAGGACCTTTCTAGTGTTGGATACAAGCTTCTTGACACGTGCATCAAAATCTCGATCTGTTGGAAAAGATAGTCTTACAGATTTTCCAATCCAAGGACCACCTAATGAAAACAATATAAGCAATGAGATGTGCAAGCCAAGGATGAGCAGAAGAAGCATTGGAAAAGCACTAACACACCATAATCAGTGGTGTAACCTAAAGTACACGACTTGGGAACTCGATTATTTCTTGAAGTATCCAACTCAACCCTTTTCATTATATCACGAGCAAGCAGTTCAGTCCATTTTTCAAGCTCGGGATATCCTACACCATTGAAGGACTTGAATGCAGTGATGGACTTTGGTAGCACATTAAGAGTTGATTTAACTTCTTCCGTGCATATCCCTCGACAGGCATCAAAGACCCATCTGCCAGACTCCTCACCAATACTTTTAATGAGGTCATCTAATGTTAGCAGGCGAGCTATTGATCCCATTGTGGTTTCATTTTCTGGAAGCAGGCCAATGACCTACAAAATATTATGGTCATTGCAGTTGCGTTAGTGTCTGACCCAATTCGCGGTAAAGAAGAATATATGTTACAAACTCACTTTTTTACCCAATTTCCCACCTAACATACGGGCCTTTTTGATCTGAGTATCATTCATGACCTAATTCGGATATTCATAATACATAAAAAATCAGCAAATGAGCTCATACCACATACTGTTATAAAATGACATATAAAAATCCTGGACAAATGTCACCTTCGTGATGGCACCCGGAAAAATAACCGCCTGTCCATTGGGTTTACCATACGTAGCACCCAATTTTGCGACCAATTTACTTGTTGATATTCCAGCTGAAAGTGTAAACCTCAATTCTTCGAACACAGCCTTCCTCACTGTTCGTGCAATATGACAACCTAATACAAGAGCTTTCTCTGCCTTGATTTCGTCGGGGTGTAAGTTGTTATCATCACAAATTGCTGTTTCTTTTAGAGATTGAGGTGCATCTGCTTGACATGTGGATCGAAATTGCATTTCGGTGGATGGAGAATCAACTTCTTCGCTTTCGTGATTATTGTTCGATTCATCTCGTGAAATTTCTGGTTTGTTGCAAAATGCAGTAACGTCAATAAATAACTCATCAATAGAAGCTCTTTCAAGGATGTAATTCTTCTTGCCGAGAAAATTAGCCAGTGTCTGTAATCATGCAAAGCAATTAGAGAAAAAGGTACCCAATAACAAGAATTCATAATTGAGTGCGATAATAATTGAAAACTTCACGATGATAATAGACAAAACTAACCTCATCAATTAGAGCAAATATTCTAGCCGAGGCTAATCGATAACGATCTAGACAAGCCTTCCCTTCATTTTTATTTCGCATTCTATTCTTCTCACGTTTGTACATCTCATCTCTAATATGTTTCGGTTGATTGAATTCAGCATCATACGATTCTTTAATATCATCTCCATCGACATGACCAATGGAATCATCTGCCGTATTATCCTTTAGACTGTCTTTGGATATTGGAGCAGTTTGTTGACAACCCTCCCCCTCAGTGGGACTGACCGTGTCTTTCAATGTAGTTACTGGTAGATGAATGCATACACATTCCCCCTTGGACTTTTCACGAATCTTTTCGTACGAATCTCCCCTGACTATACCGAATTCTCGTGCTGGGTAACTGACAGCTAGGGCTGAGTTCCACTTTATCAAAAATAGTTTGTAGAGAAAATGATTGAAAGTTAGAGAGTGTTCAGAAATCTTCACTCAATGAAAACGGCAAACATCATCCATAAATATTCTAAAGTAGATTCTTTTAACAACAGCAATGGAAAGATAATGATTTAGTGTAATAAACAATGCCTAATATATTACCTACTTACCTGAACCAAAGCCAACGGAATATCTGGGTCCAATCCTAATCGAACCGATTCGCATTGGGCGTAAAAGCAGTCCATATCGAGCAGTAGGATAACTCGCTGTTGGTCCCCATCGTGATGATTTCTTTTGGGACTTCGTTTGGTGCCGGGTTTTGGTGAAGTTATTGTCATGTTGTGGTTGGTGCAAGGTTGTTGCTAGCATTGCCATCCTGTGTCTGTGCAGGTCTGTGCCTATCTTGTGTTACATGCTTGTGTGTTGCATTGTGAGGCGTTGTGTTTTGTGTTTCACTGTGTCATCACACAACATCACATGTGTCACTTTTTTTCTCTATCGCCAACTATCGCTACAACTTTTTAGGTAGATACTACAAGATACTATCTAAATACCTTCACATTTTTAGGGTATGGCAAAGGGTATCTTTCATCATCCATCATCCATCATCATCTTCATTTGTTCTTTTGACTGAAACCTGAAACGAACCATGAACTCATCACGAAATAAACAGCATCAACAACCACAGCCGCTGAAAATCAATTCTCGTGCGTCTCTTTGGGCAAAGATAGAAGAATCCAACATCAATATTCATGATGAAAAGGCAAAAAAGGGCTACAATCAGGACCGGGGTAATAGTAATAGACACCTGGAA
This sequence comes from Cyclotella choctawhatcheeana, assembly GCA_036939855.1. Taxonomy (NCBI): domain Eukaryota; phylum Bacillariophyta; class Thalassiosirophyceae; order Thalassiosirales; family Thalassiosiraceae; genus Cyclotella; species Cyclotella choctawhatcheeana. The sequence continues at coordinate 11,042 of JALLPH010000202.1, forward strand.
AACAGTCGCATGAGAAGGAGCGAACCACGTCAAATTGCTAATACAAACAGCAACACTAACTCACCAGATTCTGATAGGGATGAGACGACTAAGAAGTCGCAGTCGATCGCACATGATTATGCTCACTCTTATGGACACAACAGCGGGATACGCAAAGAATGGGAACGGATTGATCAGTGTCACGCAAAGAGCGATCTGGAAGAAGATATGCATCAAATACTTTCACAACTGGATAAGACAGATGTTGGGATGCTCTCAACGACATCTGCCGACTTTGTATTGCGCGTTCCAGATGGAGAAGGAGGAGAGATCACTGAAACACAAAACCTATTTCTGCATAATGCAGCATGCAAAACCATGGGATCTTTGGATCGGGCATAAGAGTTGGACAATGCACGAGGCGAGGATAGCTGGGAAAATACTTCTTCGAATGGAAAAGGAAGAATTGTTTGGGAATGGTCACAAAGTAGACAAACAGGTTTATCTAGCTGTGATCAATGCTTACAGCAAAGTGACTGTAGACGATGATACAGCATCAGTCCGTGCTGAAAATTTACTTGATCACATGAAAAGACGATCCGTGGAGCGTCCCGATCTTAAACCAGATCGGTTAATAATCAACACAGTAATGGGAGCGCAAGCAAAACATTCATTGGGTGGCGCATTTTCAATGGAATGCATCGTAGCTGCGGAACGAATGTTGGATACTCTTGAGCAGGAATATGCGTTAGGAGATATTACAATGCAACCAACTGCTAGAACTTACTCCAAATTTATTGACCTCTACGCCAAACAGGGTATGGCTGATAAAGCATCAAAAGCCTTGGAGAGAATGGAAGACCAGTATCGGCGTGGAAATAGATCTGCTTTGCCTTCATTGATTCATTACACTAATGTCATTGATGCGTATTCAAAGAGTGCTGCTTCGTCTCCGAAATATGCACGATGCGCCGAGGACACATTACGCTCCATGCTTGACCTTTATGATAAGGGTGCCAATCATTTGAAACCAGACTCTGTCGTTTTCAGTGCGACCATTGATACGTATGCAAAGTCAAAGCGACCAGATGCTGCTGAACGAAGCCTGAAAATTCTTGATCTCATGGATAATTATGGCGTCTTGCCTGATATTGTTACATACAACGTAGTTCTGAATACTCTTCGCCATGATCAATCCTACCACTCAGTGGTAAAAGACTTGCTAAGATTCATTGAAGAAAGCCCGAATCTCAGAGCTGATTCATTCACGTACAATACAGGTATGAGCACATAAGCGACGTCAAGGCATTTATATTCGTTCTTACCTTTTATCTTCGTTTAAGTCATTAAAGGATATACTCCAGAGGAAGCTGAAGCTTTGATACAGGTAAACTTTGTCATATATTACTCATTTTAATAATTCACACCCAATACTAAACTTGTTCCAATCTAGCATTGGGAGATGGAATATAATAAAGGCCGCACCGATGAACGTCCTGATTCGTTCACATATACATCTTTGATCCAGTCTTGGATCGCCGCAGACACAGTTGGGAATGAAGAGAAATGTCTCGAGATCTTACATTGGATGGAGGAACAGGATGTTGTAGGTATGAATCGTATAGTGTACAATGAAGTAATGAGAGCCTTCGCTCGTAGTAGCCGTGAAAATGCTGGTGATCTTGCCGAAAAGGCATTTGGTATGCTCCTAGCGAGGTATGAAAAAGATAAGCGCAAGGAATTCAGGCCAGATAGGTTCAGCTATATTTCATTATTGAATGCTTATTGTAGATCGTGCAGAAGTCATAAGTACGCTGCAAGAGCAGAGGAAATCTTGTTTCAAATGATGGACTCTACTAACTATTGCCCAGATAGCAAACTGTGTGGTAATGTAGTCTCGGCGTGGGCTCGTTCTGGCTCTAGGGAATCTGTTATCCGCGCAGAGACTGTTTGCTCTCGAATGGAAAGACTAGGAATTGAAGTAGATGGAATCGTATTCAACAGTCTGATCAATGTTTACGCAAAAAGTTCTGATCCAGATAAAAGTTTGGGTTCAATGAAAGTGCTGGAAAGGATGTCAAAGCAAAGAATTGACCCAACATCGTTCACTTACAGCTTGCTGCTTGGGGCTTGTATTGGAGATCAAGAGTGCCTCTTAAAAGTTTTTCAATCTTGTATAGAACACGGTATGCTTGATGCAAGACTTCAGAGAAGCTTTGAGGAGCATGGCCCAAGCTGTGTCAAAGAACTGATGCGGGGTGATATCGATCCTGCATGGACACAAAATGCAAATCGTGGACCTTACAGTTTATCCAGAAATCAACTTAATGCAAGGAGAAGAGAGGAGCGTACAGGGTCGGATGTACGAAAATTTGGTTGGGCAAGATGAAAAGTGTGTAAATGGAAGGACACTGTTAGAGTGATCAGTGATCTATTCACAATGTCATTGTTAGTTTGTAGTACATAAGTATTAATAGACTCAATTTATGCCACACCCCGCAGCTGCTGGGTTCATAACAAGCTTAGAATAACCTTGTGTGATTATTAGAACATAAACTTTTAGAATTGCCTTGACATTGCCGCTACTACAAGCTCTGCTTTTGGAAATGACGGGCAATCACACCTAAGTAGACCTAGAAAGTACCATAAGCTACATACCAGAAGTGGGCCGACGAATGTACCTACCTGTACCTATGGTACCTTAACCCTTAACAATTAGCATTTCTCCTTAGTCCAGCCATAGTCACACATAGAATCATGGGCAACGTCTTTTCAGATTGCGCCGAATCGCAATCCACACTCGCACGCTGTCAGAACAATAACGATGATGATGTAACGTATGAATCTTCTTCCTTCAACAAACTCGAGTCGAATCATCTACACAACATCCAAAAGGCGGTCGGTGCAAGAGAGAATCGCCAAGATATGAATTTCATAGTGGTAGTATGGAGATGTGCTCATACCCTCGCCGACAATGGAGGGGGGAAGTATGTAGGTGTTACAGATCAACGATGCCAACGGCTGGATGCTATGTGCACGAGAGGTTTCAATGCTGTGGATTCATTGAGTTATGTTTTGAAGGAGAAATTGTATCAATCACAAAATAATGACGTGAATGAATTATTGTTCGTCGAGTTCGTTTCCAATATATGTTCGGGATCGTATGGTCACAGAACGACACTTGATTTTGTTTGGGAGATATGCTGTTGTGACGGGGTTGAAATTCAGACAAAAGACCGAGTACCCGCAGAAATGATTATTGAGTTGTGTATTGATATTGCAGAGATCACACATTACATGATTATAGATGATACTTCTGTAAAGAAGGAGCTGACAAACAATGGCAGCCGCAAGAAAGCCATCATACAATCAATGGCAAATTCACTGCTGGAATATGCAAGAAGTAGTTCTCAACAAGACTTTAGTTATGAATTCGGCGGTAATACAACTACAAATGTAGCGGCAACAGCAGACAACACGTCAATAAACAAACGTGATTTCCACGAATGGCAGAGAAAAGTAGTCCCGGATTTGCTGCAAAACTCGGTAGCTCAATTCTTACAAGTATTGTTATTCCCTCCTAAACCTGACGACAAGAATGATAGATCCATGCCAATGTTTCGAAGATATAATCGATTAATACCAGTACTCCATTCGTCGAAAGAACTTTTACCACGGAATGCTGCAAAGTTGAAAGACGGAGAGGTGGTTCCCATGAAATCTGCTTTGTTTGGTCATAATTATGTGGAGGACGATACAAGTGCCGGTTTGACTGGTCAAGTTGCTACAAAAGTATTTGCGCCAGAAGTGTTTGCCTTTACAACAATTTCAGCATCCAAGTTTGGCAACAAGGTACGTATGATTTCATATTTTACTTTAATGTAACAATCTGACTCAACTGATCTGATGTGTGTTTACTGATCTATGCGTCATCCATTCTTCAACAGTGGTACCGACTTTATTCAGGAACTGTAGATGGATGGACCTTCAATCAACTTGAAAATTCCATCATTGGATATCAAGGTTCAACCTTGATAATAATCCAAGCATCGTCAAAAGATCACCCCGGCAAATCAGTTACCTTTGGAGCATATACCGCAGCTAAATGGGAGAAGAACAAGAAGGACTTTTTCGGGTCTGCAGATTGCTTTCTATTTCAACTGGAACCTACGTTAAGGGTAATGAAATCACTACCAAAAATGGGTACTCGTGGAGGTCATTACATGTACTTTCATTCTAATACAAATGTTGTATCTAACAATCTTGGAAAGAAGGATGAGTTGGTAGAAGGGTTTGGGTTTGGAGGAACAACACGAAATCCACGTTTGTTCGTTGATCGAAGTCTCGAAGAGTGTAGAGTGATGAATCAAGATACAACATTCGAAGAGGGCCACTTGGGCTTCCCACCTTCAAGTGATTCTATGTCCGTGAATTCAACTACTACACTACAGATAGACTTTCTCGAAATATATGCCGTTGGTGATGATGACACAATCCAGCGTGGATTTCTGGCATTGAATCAGTATCGTGACATTGCAGATGCAAATTTAAGAAACGCCAGGACAGTTGATAAATCAGCATTCATGGGTGACTTGAGAAATGGAGTTATTGAATCGAAAGCCTTTGCTCATCGTGGTCAAGTTGATGGCAGAGCCCATGGTAGTTTAAAGGGAGATGATGGGAAAGCTAACGGTCTTTAAAAACTTAGCATGTTATTGTGTGCAGGCGTACTTTGTTAGTACCAGAATGAAAAGTTCTTAAGTTTACATCTTCATCTAAAGGTTTACTCATGTTACACTGACATATATTATACATTGAACTTTCTTATTTGATAAACACCGCCTGCATTTTAAAATACTCCCCCGGGCCCTTATAAGTACTTCTAATTTCAATTATACCACAACAATAACTATACACATAAATTTGTTTTGCCAATTGAAGAATCACGAGGTCTCCACTGCAGCCAAGTCGGCATCAGGGCACGAATCAATCCAAGTATCAAATTCCATACATTCCCCCGCTGTTTCTTGAACAAAATCTCCGTTTCCTTTCGGGTGTTCGCACCAAAAGCATTCAAGGGAGGGACTGCAGAGATCACTTTGTGTGAAGACACTGCATCCTACTACATTGCTTTCTTGTGCTACTGAAGTACTCTTCTTATTGTCAAGTTAATTCGGCAGGCATAAGATACGAGCGAGGATTTCGTATTCTATAACATAACACAGAAAACAGCAGCCGACAATCTCTTACCAAAACCAATCCTAATGTAATTGTCAACGTCGACAATATCTTTTGGAGCATACTTGCAGCAGTCTAATGTTGTTCCAAGTAAGTCTATTATTACCTTAAAACCGCTAGCTGGTGTATTACTTCTTTCGGTTGAGTCACAATTGGAAAGTGAGCAAAAGATATTGAGATTTCTAATAGAATATGACATAAATAGCAAACCAAACCAGCAGACTCTACCTGTGCCAACCCTGACAATATTGAAGACTATCAGGAGCTTGGTGGCAGGGAGTTGTGTACAACAAGTTCGGCAACGGAAAATGGCATCATAAATAAAGGAAATAAAAAGGAAGGCGTCAACTTTATGGCGGGAAGGTTTTTGAGATGAAAAAAACTTCTTGATGTGTGAGGGGTGTGAGAGACGCACTTCTCTGCTCTTTCACCCATGTCGTGGAACTACTTGAACAACCACTCCTATTACAACAATACAAACATCAGCAGTTGCTGTGGAAAGACAGACCATTCAAAGTATGAGTTGGTTTATTTTCTTCGCCACGCTGCTACTGCAGTCCATACGAACAGCGGCGTTTCAGACCTCCATCGTGAATCTAGCGACACCAGAGAAGATTCGAATCGGTACTAGTGCTGGTATCAATGATAGATGGACCACCCATGCAACTATTTTCAAAAGAAGATCATGCCTATTTGGTGTACTCGAAACGGTAGAAGAGCTGGCATCAACCGCAGCTGAAACTTGGTCGGTGGAATCGACGATGTTTCTAGAACCAGAAGTGGCATTACAGGTGGAACAAAAATTTCAGGATAGAGCCGATGTATTAGCCTTTAGAATCTTTGGTGGGAGACGTTTGGCACCTTCGTCGGATGCTATCTCTAAAGGAGAAGGAAGACGCAGCAAGTTTGTTTTCATTCATCCTGACTTGGGATTAGATGCTGCCACTGCAGAGGCTGAGTACTGTACCGTGATTCTAGTTGAGAATGTGAATCTAAAAGCTTCGAATACAATTCCAAATGCTTTGGCTGGAATAGGGATTGATCTTGATCAAGTCGGTGATATTGTTGTGACAGATGATTCTACAGTATATTTGGTTGTTGAACCGGCCGTGGCCAAGCAGTGCATCCGTTTACTGTCAAAGGAGCTCGTGGGTGTGGGAATTAGTCTTTCAGTGGTGGATGCCCATGAATTCATGCCGGATGGGGAGATACAAGAGATGAAACTGAGCCGGATACTGGAACGGAAGATGGATAGAAAGAAGTTTGAACAGGGATTCGTGCACTTTAGTTAAGAGAGATTGATGTTTGCATATTTTGAAGTACCATAGTAAATATTCCAAAGTAAGATCATCTTATATTTCTATTACACAAAGTCTATACAAAAGTTCTATCATTGACTCGAGGTATTCATGCAGCACATGCACGGCAAAAGTTGCCTTCGCATAAGTCTGCACAGTTATTCTCATGTGCCAAAGCTTCATCGTAGGTATCAAATGCGGCATACCTGCAGACGCTACATTTCCAAACTGTGATACTTCTTGGAGTATCCACTTGTTTTGGCGTTGATCCTCCATTGCTTGGACAAAAAGACTGGAACGATTCATTTGAACATACAGTATCTTGTCTTCCGTATCCTTCAGAATCTTGCGCAAATGAAGCCACGGAAGGAATAGCAAAGTTAACGTGCTCATGATTGAATTGGACTGGAGCAGCATCTTCTTGGCCTGTAAACTCATTAAACCATTTATAGGTGGAGTAAGACGGTTGATCTCGCCATGTGCTGTCGTCAACTTGATTCGTCAAAGGCAAACTTAAAAATTGAGGAGAGACGACGTGTGCTCTTTCATTCTCCTCGATACTTTCACTCGTAGTCGGCTTTGTTGGCATAAAAGGCAAAGGCTCAATAGATTGAGATTCATCAGAAGAGGAAACTTGAATACTCTTCTCCTGTGGGCGTTGCTGGCCCCAGCTGAACCCTAAAGAATTCAATAGGTCGATCCTTTCCTTCGTCAGCACCGAAGAACTACCTCGGTCGAGGAGTGTCTTGTTCCATCTCTGCCACTTGACCCATCGTCCGAGAGCTGCATCTTTCCCTTTTCTGGGCACTTTGCAATGGCCGTGCAGAGTCTTGAACTTCTTAAGCTCTACAATGAAACAACAAGTGAAATCGATATGTTATTGAGCAATTACATGCAGTACTGATGGATTAGACAATACGCCATTCACTTACCTTTAAATCTTTCCTCCCAACTAATCTGTTCGCGATTTCTATTACTAGCCTGACGCTCACTCCACACAAATCCAATACTTTCTAGTAAATCCTTACGATCTTGACTCAACTTGTCCGTCTTGTACAAAGTGCGTTGATAATGAACCCAATGACCCAGCTTTTGATCCGATTTGTATCGCTTCGGGACGTTGCAAGTGTTGTGATCGCGCTTATATTCCTGGAGCTTTTCATACATGGTGAACCACTCCGTGTTTTTACACTTCTTTGCCTTTCGATACATAATTGGTGGGTTCATCTTTGACTCTTTTGTTTTGTTTCGGTAGCTCAACAGAGATGCCCTATTTTCATTTAAATTATCAATGGCTTGTTATTGTAATATATTATGTGTGCAAAAGATAATCATATATCGGCTAGTAAAGCAAGGCGGAAGAAACTTTCACAAAGCGGTATACTACACTACTGCCGAAAACTAGCCCTGCGATGATGACGACATGTCCTACGTGGTTTTATGTGTCAAGTCCCTCTTTCATTTTCCCTTCAAATGATAATTGACGCCGCGAAGGTGGTCAATCGCGACTTTTGTCACAGTCTCAGTTCGCGTGCGGCAATGTATTCGATCGTGAGCACGATAAAACAATTGATGGTGGCTTGCGCTTTATGCATGTGGTAGCTTGATGCGATGAGGCCTCGTGAATGACGGACACGCAAGTGCATGCCCAAGCTGTGCCAGGCACGTTTTTGTTTTTTTGGCTCCCGCCATCGATTGAATTTAGACTTCAAATTTCACGGGAAATGAAGAAAGAAATCTCTTTCCCGCTTCCCGCTTCTCTTTCAATTTCCATCACAAGAAACAAGACAAGAACAATGGCACGTAAACAAGTAAGAATAGGCAAGGACGGCAACGTTATCACCGACGGAGACGACGAAGGCGGCACCAGCGGAGCACGGCGATGCGGCCTTCCATCGTACGTCGATGTGTTTGGCTTTCATTTGGAGTTGAAGCATTTCGTGCTCCTGTTTGTGTTGATTGCTTTGACCATGGGAGGCGTGGGCGGTACGTGTGAATCTGGTGTTTTTGAACTTTGGTCGCCTTTGCATACACAACGCTGTCGCTAACTAATCTTGATTCATACTTGTGTTACGTGTTGTTCACCTACCCTCTCAATATTGTTCCCATCTATCAAACTGAAAAACTACAATCTACAATTCACGACAGCGTCACTCTTCCTGTCAGCACTAACAATATACACAGTCTATCAAAGAAGATTCTCATCTTCCTCGTCCTCCGGGGATAGTGGATCACGTTGGAAAAATGGCAAAGCCGTAGGAACAAATATCAAAGGTGTGGGGGATTTACCGAAGCCAAAGGGCGGATGAGGTCCCAACATGTGTTAGAGAATGACACATGTATAAAACAATATTTTCTCTATAGGGCGGATGAAAAGTAGTGCTACAGGTGGGAGGGCAATCTGTTTCTGTAATCTGCAGAGTAATGACGTATTCTGAGTGTTAAAGTCTTCAATGTTGACATCACTGCGAATACCGAAAAATACAGATTGGTTCTCTTCACTGCATAGGGTTTTGTAACGATTGATGTGTAGAGGTTAAAATGAGGGATTGCGTGAAACTAAGACTTTGATGTGACAAGAAAGTAATCTATTGTAAAGTAGCTTACTCTGTAAAAAATTTATATTTGATCAGAGGGAGTGCTCAAAATAGAATTAGTCACATGAATATTGCAGCTATAATTATTGCCTGGCAATGTCATCTGACAACTTTATGCTGAAGTCCATAGAAGCAGACATCTGAGAGATCTTATTTTCTACAAAGAGAGGCTGTCAATGATGCATGATATTTTTGGTTAATAAGTTTTGTTGATAGCTTGAAGAGTGGTTAGAATCAGTATCAAACAGGCAGTCATTTCTTCTAGCAAGAAGTATGTACATGAAATATGGCAGTCAAATCTCTAAGGAGAATATCAATCAATACGTAACCACACAACAAATTCAAGAAATGACTCTCAAATCATTAACTTAATGGTCTTGGGATTTTTTCTGACGATGATTACAAACAATTTCAGAGTACAAGATATGGTCTGATTGAACTTGGCAATCAAAAACTCTCAGGATGAATCAACCATTAAGTCCAACGGTCATGCTCTAAAGAATGCTTCTCAAATCAAAAACTTTACAGTCTTAGCTTTTTTCCGCTCGACCTCTACCACCTCTTCATCAGAATCTGCATCAGAATCTGCTGAAATTGACTTACAGACTGGGATATGCTCATGATTGATTACATCATTACACAGAGGATCAGGAATCCATCGACGAAGTATCATATGGCATAATGGAGAACATTTATGGCTTTGGAAGAAGTCATCAATGCCTTGCTGACCACGATCAGTTCGTCCATAGTCTGCTCTATCAGTCATTTCGCTATAATGAATGACTGGGTCTGTCAGCTCAAACAACGGATTATCTGACTCCGTGTCAAGAACGCCCTGAAGATCACAAATAAGGAATTTTCTCTTTGAGAAGATATAGGAGAAGTGCGAGAATGCTTGTGGGATGTCATCAATTGTGAAATTGCAATCTTGTCCAGTGGATCTGGACTGGTTCTCTCGCTGCAGGCGCCCTTGACTGTTTTTCAACTCGTTGTATTCTTGGCGTGTCATTCCATCAACATACCCATCATTGGTGTTCCACTTCTTGTACTTGGTATGGTCAATCATTTTCTCCACCAACATCCCTCGACCTTGAAGAAGGAGGACGTAACAGTCTAGAAAAGTGACCAATGGGGTCTCACTGCGTTTTACTCCAGGAAGTTTGAGGAGAATCTTGTTGAAGCGGACAGCAACATTTTGAGATATCTGCTGAACTTTAAAGAAGGTCTTGTGAAACGAAATGGATTCACCCATATCCTCAACAAACAACGACTCTTTCCCGACGAGAGGAGGACCGACAACCTGACCGCCTCGAGTGATATCCTGTAGATCTTAAGTTCACATTTAGGTTCACGCATGAGATCACGAAAAGTACGCTGGCGGTTTGTACTGACATCAGTTGCTGCGGACTTGGTATCGGTCAACAGTTTCGTCATTGACTGAAACGCAGATGATAGCTCATCAGCACAAAGAGTTGCCTTAGATAAGAAGATTTGGCAGTTGTACTCCGCCGCTACCCTCACCATATGTTTCAGTACATGAATCTGGGAGTCTCCGACTGCGAAGGCTCCAACAGAGAGTCTAGAACCGAACTTCCTAGCAAGTGATGCTATGCGTTGGCATATTGCTTGCCTGTGATATTCTGGGTCTAATACTCCAGTCCCAATTCCACGAGGGGGTTTATCACTGGGTGCACCATCAGAGAGGAAGAGCAACTGAAGCACACAATTCCCTCTCTTGTTCAGTAGCAGTGTCTTCTCGGCAAGATCAATAGCTGGCAGGTAATTGCCATCCCTTGCTGGTTGCTGGTTTCGAAGCATATCAACGATGCTATTGTACAGAATCCAATCCATTGGATGTTGATTGATCAAGCATTTTCCAACACTACCAAGCTCAATGAGGGAGAAGTAGTCTCGATTAGTTGACTCGCCTGACTTCAGTCTTTTTCCGATACAATCTACTGCAAGGCACAGCCAAACGAGATCAGAGCGAGTCACACCATTAGAGGCATCTGTTTTTCGCATTGATCCACTTTGATCCAGGACAACTACAGTATGAGAGTTCCAACGATCATGACGACGAGAGTCGTCAACTGCCTTCTCATGTGCCTTCAACATGTCTTCTGTGACAGGAATCTTTTTGATATCGATACCCCAGCATGGAAGAACCCACGATGTTATTTCCTCCGTGTACGTATCATTTGTAACAACAGCAATGCCACCTTCTTTGTAAGTAAAGATCCACCTCTCTTCACAAGCGGGACCAGGATGGCTTGGACTTCGGACACCAAACTTGACAGCATTATGGAACTCAGTCTTTGATATTCCACGTTCAATACGTCTCTGTCGACCATGTAATGATGAGAGAATATCGGAGGCACTCAATGGAATCGGTGGCCCTTCTTCACTCGGGATGTTTTCCATTTCATCACCCGAAGCATTCATGGTTGTAATTCAGTGCAGTATGTTCATTTTACTGGAAGTCCGATATTGGATGAAAATTTCAGAGAGAGTGAAACTTTGACTCTTGCAACCTGTGTGATCGAATATCTTCTGTCAAACGTTGCTCTTGAACGCAATAGACTAGATGGACTGAGGTGAGTGGGACAAGGGGCTTGCAGCTCACGCAAGAGTGAAAACTTCAGAGCTCACGAACCAACATCACAACCTATTTTCTTCAATGCGAAGTAAAGGATTACCCCAGCAAGTATGCCAAACTCCACACCAAGTACTTGTAGCAAACTAAACGTCATCAACACCACAAAGTACTCTGCCACTTTCAATTTCAATCTAACATCGATCAACCATTCAAACATTAGATCCAACGAAATCAAAATAAGCAAACTGCCGAAGAATAGGTTGGGAATGTAGGACAATATGTTGAACGGAATGACAACCGCCACAATCGAAAGGGATGCAATGACATAGCCCATTAATCTTGAACGTATGCCCATGCGCAACGAGAATATTGTTTGACTGAAAATATACGATCCCGTGTATCCTCCCGTTAATCCACTGACGACATTACTCAATCCCACGGTTGTGAGTTCGTGATTGTAATCCAAAGGTCGCTTCAATTCAATCTCAATAGCGGCAACGTCCAGTGATGACGATAGAGCAACGACCGATATCATGGCGAGCAGTGTGCCAATCTGCGATGGTAATACCGACCAAACGACCTTGTCTATCCTCAGGTAATCCCAGGTATGTTTCCAATTCTGTGATTCGGTCGATTCATTAATCCAACCGTTTTTGGTGGCCTCCTTGACAGTCGTCCCAGTGATCCATAAGACAGTGTAAAATAGTAGCATAATAAGCACAATGCACGATGGTAACACTGCCATATGTTTTATGGTCCGAACGGAAATGTAGATGAACATGCCTCCAATGATTCCCGGTAGAGTTCGTATTATTGCGTCTCGATTCATGAATTTGTACCAATCATTGAGACCGGTAACATTTTCTCGTGCCATTAGAGCTAGTCCAGCTTGACCGCAGAAGAATCCAATGTACGCCTTTACAGTATTGTGTATTTTACCAGCGGTAGCAAAATTAACGAAAAAGAGAAAAGACAAGACTTCTAAGCATTGCGATACTTCAATGAGTGCAATACTTCAATGAATGCATTGAAAATTATCTCTTACCAAATAACCACCCACAACCGACCCGGGCAATAACTGCATATAACTAGCCAAACGAAATCTACCCACCAACATCAAGGCACCACCCAATATAGCCGTGCATAAACTCAAACCCACACATACCGTGGCCAAAACTTCCTCAACCTCCACATTCATCCAACGTAACCTCCTCACCAAATCGGTGCTAATGGCACTTAAAAAAATCAATCCGGCATCTTGAACCTGACCCACCGCAAACGGTAAGGAACTTGTCGATGTAAATGTGATTTGATGTACGGCACCGGATAACACTGTTAATTTTAATAGTGTGGATAGGTAGGGTTTGAAAAAGTCGTCGTGGTATATGATGCTACCGAAGGACATTAGGACGGGCAATACTATCGATGTGTTGATTAGACCGTAGAGTATGGATAGGGATGGTGAAGAGTATTGTTGTTGTTTTCGTTCGTTATTTATTGTGTGGATTGTGGATTGTTTGTTTGATTTTTGAGGCGATTGATTTGGAGTAGAATATTCCCGTGTTATTTCTCCTAGTTTGATTGTGCAGCTTTGACTTTGTCTCATTGTTGCAATTTCATTATCATTGTTGGCATCATCGTTATGCTCTTGTCTTTGTTCCATCTTTTCTATTTCGTGGTATTGCTGCTGCTGCTGTTGTCTCGGAATAGCCTCGTAATTATTATTATTATTGTACTGTGAAGAATAATTGATGTCAGCATTCCCATTCTTTGACAGCAACGATGTCATCTCATCGCCCGAGAAGCAAAGGCTTAAATTGGATGGTATTCGTCTTTTCATCCTTTCATCTTCTCTACTATAATACAGATGTCCATTCATCCCATCATCATGGTCTGCATCCTCCACAGTTGTTTGTCGTTCATCGCCCACCGATTTCGAACGCATTCTCCCGCCATCATCGTAATTATTACGACGGGGAGCCTCGCTATTACCCACGCTTCGTCCCAATGCCGTTCGTGCCGCTGCATCGCGTAACTCTAAATTGGGGAGGTGCAGTGTGCGTAGTCCGGAGATCATGGGCGATGATGAGAATAATTTGTCGGTGGATGGATGATTGTTGTTGCTGTGTGATGATGATGATTCAGCCGTCATGTTGGCACAGTTGGTGTTGTTATTGGACATTTTACTTATTCGAACCACTTTTTATAGCGGTCTGGGATTCTGGGATTTATTATCTCTGGGGTGACTAATGAGATATCTAATGGAGCTGGCGATGGGCTGTCATTGTGGCGAACAGCTGGCGGCTGGCGGCTGGTGGCTGGAAACTGGAAACGAACGGTGAGCGAAGGAGCGAGGTAGGGAAGATTACCTTTATTTTATAACAGAAACATCGTTAAATTCAAAGGTAGCATGCACTTTAGGTATTGGAGGTGGGTAAATTTTTTCACTCCTCACTCAAACTCTCACTCCGCCTCCATCCCGCCTTCGACTCCCCCTCACTCAAACTGCCCCACTTCAATGTTTTGTGCGAAGGCTCATCTCAGAAATCTGAGGGCGTGAGAGCGTGAACAGAAGGATGTGAGTGACACCTATTGAAGTTCAAGATTCAAGATTCAGAGCGTTCCCGACCACTCACACACATTGTGCGGCCAGAGATCCCAGTCCAACAATATCATCTTTTACATTTTACAATTTCCAATTTTGACGCCACCATGGTTGCTGCTACATCACTGCATTACCAATGGCCAAAAGCTGTGGCACCAAAGTACGTTCCTACACAAGTTCTAGGGAAAGGAGGCTTCGGATGTGTCTACATGGCCAAAGAAAAGTGCA
>JALLPH010000203.1:0-28506 GCA_036939855.1 Cyclotella choctawhatcheeana
GAAAACCAGGCACATGTCGGCACGCCGACACGCCGACAATACCCACAAGCCTAGTGTTGGGAGGTTGCTTGTTGCTTGGTGGATGGTGGATGGCCTGTACTAAATCAAATATTTACGTATCAGCTATCTACGTAGGGGTAGTACTCTTACTGCATGATTGCCCTGCCCTATTTTGACCCACATATTTTTCCACTTTTACTTGCTTTTACTTTGTTTTACTTCAACAAAACACAAAAGAATTAGTAAAATGTCCTAAACAGGTTCCCATAGATTTTAGTGTACCTTTCAGTCGTTTGATCTTGACCCTGTCTCGCTCAGAGTTGCGTCGGCTCTCCTTTGTGTTCTGCAGCCGTCGATCGATACACATATAAGAAATTTCTGGCATTAGGGTTTCTTCTCAAAGAAATGTTTGTGAGATATGAGAAAGAGAAAGCTCAACTTGTACTAAAATATTTCCAACGACACAAATCTTCAAGAAGAAATGCCGAGCGTAAGCGTGCGAATTAATTTGCGAGTAACCTTCGTTTTACTAGTTATTTTGTTAGGTGCAAAATAATGGGGTCAAGTTCAAAAGAGCGGAAGGTAAAAGGTAAGTGGTTAGTTCTATTTCAACCTCTCTGGCATGTTGGTGTGTGGTAGCGGAGTTGCTCGGAAAGCAACAGGTGCATATAATCATAATGTATCTACCTACCATTCTGTTCTTTTAGTTTTAGGCCCATTCCAGGGTGGCCGGGTTTCGGCTTGGACGGTGTACAGAGAAAGTACTGATTCCTCTGTATTTATTGAGGATTTTTTGGATTACCCAACCACGTCAAAAGTTTGAAAATAAATGTATTCGATGCGCAACCTAGCAGACGGTTGGAAGGTCAATCGGCTTATTTAAAATATTTTTACAAGTAGTGAGAGTAAATGGTAGCACTATTTAGCTACCGGCTACATAAACGTGCTCCGGTCACAAAAACGTGCTCCGCCTTGCTGTCGCCTAGTTGATTTCTTGAACACACGATTTTCGCACGAATTGTTCAAAATTGCTAGATCGTAAGGCTTATTTGAATGTGACAACATATATATGAATACCTATATTCTATGCAAAAAGATGTGAAGAATGCTCTGAGCACGTTTATGTAGCCGGTAGCTAGGGGGTGCACAGCCAAGTCCTCGGTTATTTACCATAACCATAGTGAGAATTTTGAATCGTGACTCAAAAGTATCTATTTATTTACTCCTACTCAGGATACCTTCCCTGTGCCAATTGCCGCCAAGAATTTTTGACATCCGCTGGCCTCCTGGCCTCTCATCTCCATCTCCGCAACTTCTGGATCGATGGCCATGGCAAAGAATCATCCCTTTTGGCATTTGGCATGGGTATGTTCTAATCACATGAATGCATTGCACAAAACGCGACGTCTATAGGCTCACCCTTACTTGCTCAGTCTTGCACTTAGTTCACGCGTTGGCATGGAACCCCCCATCTCGTCAGCGATATAACTCCACAACTAAGTGGAGATAGACCACCCCCTTGCAGCGTCAACTCTGCCAGGTCCCATCAGTCATCATCCATTGCCCGGGAAGTGCAGAGGCTCCTCTATTTTTCTCCCTATTTTGGCCAGCGGTGTCACAAACGTCAGAATCGCATATCTCCGATTCATCCATCTCGGCCGGCTGTTACTCATCAAATACAGCCTCCTCCCCAACTCCCCAGCATCCCACTATCCGTGATGATATTGAAAAAGGGATTGAGCCTGTTTCTGTTTCCGGATGATTAGTGAGTGAATTATTGTCTGTTTTGTCCATTTTACTACCAAAAAATACTAATATTCTATGTCCATCTTGGCCGGCTGTCACAGACCAAAGACAGTCCCCAGTCCCCACCAAAACTCCCCAGCCCCCACAGCTTGCAACAATATTAGAGAAGGGACTGAGACTGTTTCAGGTTTGTTGGTGAGTTTTATAGGGTCGGACTTTTACCGAATATATGCTACAAATTTCAGTACACACGATTTATTCACCCTTAAGATAAAAGAAATCACGCCCAAAATGAAAGAAATTCCACTCAACTGTCTTGTACGATTAGTGGAAAGATATCTTAAACTCCGGCAGTTAAGTTTCATGTGCAAGTTTCATGTGTAAAGGTTTTCAAGATATCTTTTCACAAATAGCACGAGACAGGTAATTATATGTAGGAATCATATGAGAGGAAGAGTAATTTATTTACTCTTGGACGGAATTTCTTTCATCTTGGGCGGAATTTCTTTCATCTTAAGGATGAATAAATTGTGTGTACTGAAATTTGTAGTATTATTTATTCACATGTATTTGCCTGTGTGATCCCTCTGACTTCCCAATTAGATATACTTCATTATTTCAATTTAACTTATTACCCAACAACCAACCGGGATAAGAAAAGACACGGAGGAAGACAGCTCCAATGCAATCAACTGGACAAATTTACTTGAACACAATAACAATCAACCAACCTAAATGTAATAGATAAAATAAAAAGGTGTATCTTATCATAGTACCACTTTCAAGTAGGCACATACCACTGCTGGCCTACTTTAATACCATTGATGCACAGAAGGATGATATTAATGCGTCATCAGAATTTGTATTCTCCTTTGGTTTTGAAATACTGATCACATTCACTTGAACTTCAGCTTCTGCGCTGTTTGTTTGGGTGTGTTTAAGTAGTTACTCCGAGTGTGTCTTCTCTGCTGTGATCTTTTGAACACCAGACTTAAAGAAAAATCTAGTCTGCTTGCCACAGGTCAAACAAGTGTTATATTTGGTTAAGGTAAGTGCAAAGCAAACTTGCCAACTTTGTTGAACCAACCCTCTACCCAAAGCAAGTTGTGGTGACTGTTTCAGAGCCCACAACCCAATCTCAATCTTCTCTGACCATTCATTATACTTACAATGACAGATTGGAAGGGTTGAGATGCTGTGAAATGTCCAAATCAATCAAAAAATACTCCATCTTGGTGTGAAACGTAGGGGCCTTCTACCGTAATTGTCACCACCCACAACTCAAAAGCTGGTGTGTTGTGATGGATATACATGATGGATTCAAATCTCAACAATGCAAAAACATTCATCATGCATATAACAAGACATTGGAAGGGTTGGGAAGCTGTGAATAGCCTGAACCAGTACAAAGTCACACAATCTTGGTGTGAAAAGTGGAACATAGCCCAAGCCAACTTTGACCCCACACGTGACAAAAAAACAAGTTGTGGTGACCATTCTATAGCTCATATATCAATCTTAACCTTCTCTGACCATTCATTATACTTATAATGACAGATTGGAAGGGTTGAGATGCTGTGAAATGTCCAAATCAATCAAAAAATACTCCATCTTGGTGTGAAACGGCTGGTGCAGTGAACAGACACGCCAAAAAATCCTTGTGGGGTTCAAGTGAAGAGAGTTCTAATCTGAGGGGATGAGAGAGCGTTAGAGTAGGCTCGAGCAACTGACAGAAAGAGGTTCAAATAGTTTTGCCCGCTATTGGTCGGATGATGATGAAAGATAACCCTGGGAAGAGACAGTGCCCAGTCGTGTCTGACGGCTGTGTTTAATGACTGTGTCTGACTGCATAGTGCCGTCACAAAGATTCGATATCAAACTAATTACTAGTTGAATTTTAAGGCATCCAGAAAATTTGTTAACCGTAAATTTGATGTCAAGCTGTCTGTCCCACAAAATGAGATAAAGTCAGCCTTTTCATACTTTTGCGCTTGGTTGTCAACATGTGTCAAATTAATAAAGTCTATTTGAGCTCTCTATTTAGTACAGTCTACTTGAGCTCTACAAATGCAGATGCTCCTTCAATTGAATCATGCGTGCTGTAAATATCTTTAGTTTAAGCTTGGATATATTCACTCCATTCAGAAAACACATTGTTTATTACCTCACTTGTTGGGCGACCCAAGGATGCTTTTACACTGCCAATAAATTCATGGGAGGATACCCATTTTAAATTGCATGGCTTTGCCTCTTGCTGCGAAAATAAGTCTGCTGTTTCCTTGACTGCAAATAAATGATACTTATGACCAATATCCATCGAGGACTGTGTCAGTGCCACTCTCGAGTAAAAAGCGAATGATCTCTGATCATCAATCATTACATTTGCTGGGTTGATATCCAATGTCTGATTACCACCACTGCTCATTATGAGAGAACTGATTGACGGCGGTACTCTTCTTCTCTTACCCACAGTCTTTGTTCGACTCAAAAGATCTAAGGAACAACCAACCCAAGCATATACTGGCGGAATCAAATCTCTCAACAACCATGATGTTGGTCCTATTGGTGGTTCCAATCCTCCATAAGTTGAAGACTGCTGAAAGCCACTTTGCTCAAATCCAGAAGGACCAGTTTTGTAATGATACGTGGTGGAATATTGTTGCAATGGAGGCAATTCAGACAAACGGGGCGAAATAACTACAGCTGGAATTGATGAAGCTGATGCTTGGAACAAGAGTGACTGTAACTTATCAATTATGTCAGAGTGTATTGTTGGATAGAAATTCTTACGACCGTCACTTGATGAATCAAACTTGCTCGCAGTAGCTGTCGGGGAATCGAAGTTATAATCTGTTGGCTTCACAATAAGGATAATGCCATTTTCATCAGTTCTAGCTTTTTCGTGTTTCCGTCTAACCATATTATTGGGTAATGAATGATCATCAATGCAAAGTATTTGGATTTGATCTAAGCAATGGCGAAATGGTGCTTCACTCATTTGCTTCAAACGTCGCAACTCATTGGTTGCTGCCAGCGTCTGCTCCATAGAATTAAAATACACTGCAACTGGTTGTGATGCAGCATTATGCCTACTATGTACAACTGCCAGACGCCCAGCAATCTTCAAAGAAAGTATTCGCAACGCTCTACCCTCATCAGTTCCTCTTCTTCCCCATTGCACATCCTCAGACGAAAGGAGATATGCAGCTCCATCGATTTCAATCCCCATTCTAGCAGCGGGTGTTACCTTTTGTTTTCGACCACTATTCTCAAACGAAAACTCACGGTGAAGGCTTCGAGCAGAGGCATGATATGGTTGTGTGGGTCTATAATCCAGCACTGAACGATGCATAGCATTGCCTATGTGCAAAAAGCGAAGTTGAGTTATTTAATGAATCTGAATTAGTAGAACAAACCAAAGGCATGCATTTAAAAAAGTACGCACCAGCTGCATTGGGATCGGGTCGTTGCAAACCTAATAACGTCCCTCGAATGGCATGGAATGCGTCATCAGCAACCGCATCAAATTTGGACGGAAAAACGGGAGTACGTTTACAATCATGGGTAGATGAAAATGCCATTTCAACGCCCCAATGTTCTAGATTACGTCGTCTACGTTTTCGGATGCGATCATGATTCAACTTCAACTGTTTTTGTTCAAATTCTTCTGTGTAGGCATCATCTGACCTCGAATGAAACAACCAACTACTGCCGGTACTGCGGGAAATGTTTGCACGTTGAAATTCACAAATGTCATGTTGCGAACAGAAGCAAAGAGTTGGTATGATGTGCATAGCTTTGACCAGCATTTTTGTCATGCTCGTAGGTAGGCGGTGGTAATATTATTTTTTATGGACTGGTGATGATGTTGAGAGCGGTGGGAATGGAGAGTGATGTCGACTGAGTGGCTGTTCGATGATTGATGTGGTTGTTGGGCGGGGGCAGGGCAGGGCGGGGGGCAGGGGTTGGGGGCTTGTATCTAGAGAGAAGAAGGGGTCCGGGCGGGGGTCCGGGCGTCCCCCCCCTGTGCTTCCCGCCAAGGTGTCAAGTCAAGTTTCTCTTCCCCCGCCCTTCTTTCTATCCCCTGTATTGATTCCTACGTAAAGATCCGACAGCCGGCACAAAAGATTTTCGCTGTCAGTGCAAAGCTAGCAAGAGACTGTTTCAGTTGCGCCCGCCTGAAACTGAAAACCTGAAACTGAAGGGGAAGTTGAAGAAGTGATGCCAGCGGTGCATTTGACAGAATGAGAACAACATCATAATCCACACGAAATCCACAACAACACCCTTCTAACAAATATAATGAAACAATCATGATGCAGCCGTCCTCCATCTTTGAAGCAATAAAAAACGACGACTTCGAGGGTTTGATATCACTCTACGCGACGACTGTGTATGATTCGGTCCACTCCGCAGAATTCGCAGCCCGTATATGCGGAAGTTATGATGGCGTGGCTGATAAGGATATGTCTTCGATTCTGATGCCACCATTGCAAGGAGGAAGGGGTGACAGTGATGGATCGAGTAGAGATGATGTTGAAATGTTTTTGGATGGTGAGTTTCAGTTATCCTTTTGATTTGCACGTGAACTGTAAATATTCCTGAATGGACTGATACATCACGTTGGATACATCATGAACATCTCCACATTACCATTAACACACCATTCGTCTATCACGATATACCACACTATAGAAAAGAAACCCGAAAGAGCTCACTCCATCCTTGGTTCTACTTCATCAACATCGCCTACATATAATTCACCATCCCTTAATGAACTTGACGCTTTAGTAAGTGAAATCATCAAACCCGAAATCTTCGACAGCCATCAACAACGCTTCAACACTCTTCTAAAAAGTGATGACGAGATAATGAAAGAAAGCACGTCTAAGCGGAGCACACTCCAGCCCTTTAAGAAGATACGCCAATCAAGTCCCGCTCGTAAAATTCCTTCTACCATTGATGGGTTGCTCCATCACAAACGATCTACTACAGAGAAGCGTATTCAGCTATCGAGGGAGAGGCAGTTGGAAAGAGTCATGTGGGAAAGTGCGTCTATGCTGAGTAATAGCCATCCAACTCCAAATTTCGTGGTGGACCGCAGTGAGAGGACTCGTCGTGAAGATCAATATTCTGGTGATCAGGTCCCTCTCAAGTCGGATGTTGAAGGGCAGGAAAGTCTATGCCACCATCTACATGGAAGCAATCAGTCAAGCTCCTCATCTCCTCCCCCACCTCTCTTTGAAGGAAACATTGCCAATGCCACCCCTGGAGACATACCAAACGGGGGCACTGGTCACGGCACAGCCCAGCATCTCGCCTGTCTTCTCGACTCACCTCTGGCACTAGTCATCTTGATTGTGATGGGCGTTGACGTCAATTCACGCCATACAGCATTTCGCAGGCTTGCAATGCACGAGGCTGCGTGTGCTGATTCTCCTAAGTGTTTGAGTTTGTTGATGGGTGCTGCTACAAGATTTGCTTCTGAAAGAATGCAGGAAGACGTGTCATTGTTTGGCATGGAGGCGACTGCAAATAATTTCGCTGCTGCATCTGCTACTGGCTTTGTTCCGATGGAGCAAGACAATATGCCTCCTTCCAATAATATCACAAGCTCGCCAAGATCAGGAAGTAAGATCAAGCTCCCCTTCTTCTCGGGCTGGGGTGATAAAAGCCCCGGTCACAAGTCAAACAAAGACGACAACGACCTGTGTGGTGATAGTAGGACATTTCCAGAAGCTCTTCGCATTATCTGGAATGTCATTAGTTTGGTAAAATCTGGCGACATGAGTGAAGAAGAAGCAGCCCAGGACGTTTTGGACCAAGTCGGGGTATCAACCAGGACCAAAATGTCATTGGCATCGCAGATTGAGACTCGAAGCGAAAATGCTGAAGTTAGGAGGAATTCAGCGCTATTCCTTTACGGGCTAGCCATGCCACCGAAGCCACAAGCTCCTAACAACATTGATGGGCACGGCAACACTCCACTGCACTGGGCATCTTTCAAAAACAGTGTCCGAGCAATTGACATTCTGCTCTCTCATAATGTGAATGTGAACTTTCCAGCTCAACCATCTGGCTGGACACCTCTTCACGACGCAGCTTATTCTGACAGTGCTGGTGCCGTGAAACGCCTGATTGCTGCAGGTGCTTCTATTAATACACGTTCACATTCTGGAGCGACACCTTTGTGTTTTGCCGCACAGGAAGATGCATATAATGCTACACAATTATTGCTCGAAGCTGGCGCCGACCCTGCGATTCGATGCTTGGGGCAAAATCCCAACATCAGAGTGAACAATGCCGATAACAATATCCTTCATTCTCGGTTCTCAGGATACACACCATTGCATTACTGCGCTCATTACAACTCCTCTAAATCAGCCCGGGTATTACTTAATCATCGGGGGAGCAATCAGCTATCTGGAGTAGAGCTATTAGAGATTCCTGATTTGAATGAGAAGCTCCCTATTCATGTTGCAGTTGCCCGTGGCAGTAGTGAAGTTTTACGAGAGTTGTTGCATGGTGGGGCACGTGTGGAGACTGCTTCCTACCACCCACCTGTGTCACCACGTGTGCGCAAAGCAGTAACTCAAGTTATATCTCCAACCACCGACACAGCATCCATTGCAATCCCAATGAGTTTATCAGTTGGAAGAGATAGTGCTCCATCCCAGGTTGTTACTCCAGTTTCATCGCCAGTATTAAGATCTTTACTTCCATCTCAACCCATCAACTCGTCCAAGCCTTGGAATTGCCTTAGCCAACAATCTATTGATGCATGCAGATCGCTTATTGAAGAAGTTGAGCAGAATTGGACACCAGCGCGCCATGCCTTGTTTTCCCCTACTGATAGAATAGCAGTCAAGGAGGTACTTCGGGTAGGAAAACGGTTGGAGCAGAATGGATCAGTCATAGTTGAAATCTGGCCATATGTGTTGAGCTTTTGTGGAAGAGGATGGTTTGAAATGGAGGAGGAGGCAGAACTGGATACTCCCATGCCATCAGCCGAGTACACACCCAGCAATGAGGAAGAAATGCATTGCAACGAGGAAGAGACGCATCGATCATCTGATGAAGATTCAGATGGTGGAGCAGAGTTTACTCAGTTTGAACTTGATGAAGCTCATGATAATGTCAATATGGCAGTGTTATAGTCTAATGTTAAATAGTAAATGAAAATGAAGAATACTATGTCCAGATAGCATACACAAGAATGAATTACATCTGAGTACAGTCCAATTCTGAAATAGAAATTAACTAGTACGATGTATGGCGGTGAGGTGTCGCCTGGTGTCTGGTGTCGCACGTGTCACGTGTGGCACTCCTGGAGCCCGCCTCCCGCCCGGCACCCGATCGCCGATCCAAATAACTCATTTAATCACTCAGCAATCAGCAACATCATCATGTCTGACAACAGCGACAGGAAACCAGATAAACAGCTGGAACGCCAGATTTATGAACGCTTCAGTAAGATTGCACGAGAGAAGGTGTTGTCAGCGCTAGATAACGAAGATAAGGTCGACAAAATTGATGCACTATATAGTAACCCTGAATTCAACGAAGAAAAGAAGATACTCACTAAAATTAATGATATTGGCTTGGTAAACGGCGTCGTGGCTGGAATTGCGTGCTTTGCTTTCCTCAGATGGAGTCCTGGTGCGATTGCGAGATATCTCACACGTAAACGTGCTGCGAGTTCAGTAGGCATACAATCAAAAGGAGATGCAAACAATCCGTTCAATAGGCAATCTGGGTATCAATTCGACCAACCACCAGGGGAACAAGCTCCTCTCTCTTCACCTAATTTCGTCATTCGCGGGATGCGCCTGGGGCTCGATCTGTTTGTATCACTATCAATTGGGGCATGGTCTTCAATCTTGTTTTTTGACAAGGAGAAGATGTTAAAAGAAGCTGCTGATATTCCTCTCATTCAAGGACGGTCATTGATTTCAGAGGAATTGTGTGGTGATTTTTTAAAGGAGTTTCAGAAGATCAATCGAGATACATGGGATGAAAATCACCCTGCATTGAGTGGAGGCGGAGACAGCAATGTAAACAAGAGTACAGGTTTTGCCTCAATGGTTGAGGGCTTTGTTGCAAACTGCAAACGGCGTTCAATTTATGAAGAAGAGTTAAGAGGTGAGCAGGGATTGAGTGAAAACGAACCAGTCATAATTCCATCTCCCGGAGTTCCTAGAGATATTGCTGTTTTTCTGGATGATTTAATGGGTGATAATATTGATGATATTGCTAAAAAGAAGAGTGGAGATGACGAATTTTACTTTGATACATATTTTGAAGAGAAATTCGATGATGAGACCAAGAAAGATTAGGCAGCATCCTCATGTGTGATTGTAATAGAATGTTTTCCAAACACATCATTACTCTACAT
Organism: Cyclotella choctawhatcheeana; assembly: GCA_036939855.1. Taxonomy (NCBI): domain Eukaryota; phylum Bacillariophyta; class Thalassiosirophyceae; order Thalassiosirales; family Thalassiosiraceae; genus Cyclotella; species Cyclotella choctawhatcheeana. The sequence continues at coordinate 10,142 of JALLPH010000203.1, forward strand.
CTCCAGACTGTTCAGTCATCACATATTATTGTTATGACCATGTATACCAAAATTTAAGCAGGATAGCATGCTGGGATATCTCAAAGCATGTTTTATGGTTGTCAGTTGTAAGCATGAATATTTGCCTGGAAATGAACCTTTGCATGTTTCCCCCGCTGCAATTTGTTTAAGATTTGTTTTAGTGAGCTCTCGCTATCATATCTTCTCGTCGTCATTTGCATCATTGAATTCATCTGCAGGAATTTCATCAGCAGAATCAGATACTGCTGTTAAAGGCGCTTCTTCATCAACCGTATTGTCTTTCTCTATACTCTCATCTTCAGTTCCCAATAGTGTTTTCGGTCCTCCAGTGGACGCAGCAGCGTGCGATGGTTTGGAAGGGGCAACAGTCTTTAAATCCATCCCCTTATTCACAATATTAGCAGGCAGCAGCGGTTCTACCTTAGCAAACGCAGCCAAGGCTGCAGCATCTGCTTCTTGTTCTCGTCTCGCTCGCTTGTGATAATGAAAATGAAATAAATCAGCGAATACTGCAAACAACTGAAGAATAAAAAGTCTATTACCTTGGCTTCAACAGACATGTCTGTGGCTAGATTGGCATCGTGATTTTCTTGGGCTATGGAAAGTGCGAATGATCGGATTAATTGGAGGCCGAAGTAGGAAGCTACACCGACTATTGCCAGGGTGAAGGCTATCGTTTTTGCGTCGATTATCATGGTTTGTACAGGTTTGTACACCTCCTGGTTGTTGTAGTTGTGATTTGTGATTCTGGAATTCTGGAGAGTGGTGAGCGGGCGCCGTGCGCCCTAAGTATTTATGCGGGCGTCATGAACTCAACGCCTTTCACCTTTCACTTTCAACCGACAACAGACAACAGCCGACAACAACGACCCAACGAACCACAGAGCCTATTCCTCACATCATGCTCTAGTGATTCGCAATCTTTGCATTAATGAGAAGGACAGATATAAGAAACAGACGTCAAAATGGTAGTGCACATAGCTGCTGCAACAAGAGCTGCGTCGGCAGCATCCCAAACTGCAGCGACAGCCCTGGGATTGGGCATGGGAAAAACGGATCTTGAATTGGCACAGTCATTCTTTCGCCAACAAATGCAACAAACCAAACGTCTTTGGACAGTCGACTATGCCGAAGCTTCCATCCGACACGGAGAGGCGTGTGCCCAATCAGAAAGACAGCATGCTGAATCTCAAGCGGCGGCGAATGCAGCGTATTATCAGGCCGAGAGGCTGGCAGGGCAATCGATGAGATTGGCGAGAGATCAGGATTCACGATCATATGAGATGGCTTGGAGAGCGGAGGTTAGAGAATCGCTCAGAGATGAGTTGGGCAATCAGAATAATCGATTCAATATCATTATGCTTTGTAACACAGTTTGTTTGGGATGTGTCTTCTCGTTGGCAGCTGATGGTACTCCACCGACACAAACTTCATCCATGATGCTAAATGCCTACATATTTTGTGTAGGAGTGAGCATCATGCTCTTCACATGCAGCCTTTGGGGTTCTGTTATCGTTGTGCGAAGATTACATGACAATACTGCAGCAAGACTTGAGCAGAAACTCTTTATGCAAAGTGAAGAACTTCAACATGTCTGGAAGGATCAACTGGTTAAAAACAAACCCACTGGACCACAAGAGATCTATCTTGTTAATAAAGCATACGAGAAATGGGTGTCTGAAAACATTGATAACTTTGGAATGGCAGCTTTGAACATGCTATCTTTGGGAGTCGTTATGATGTTTATTACGGCAGGTTTATTGATGCACAATCGTTACTTGATCGAGTATGAAAATGCAACCATTTATATCCCAATAATATTTTGGTCGATTGTAGTGATCACCTCAACAGTTGTACTGTACATGAAGTTTGCAGAAGACAGAAGTGAGAAACGAAAGCAAGGGGCTGTGAGTCGTGGAATAGAATTATGCTTACTTTTACTACATGAACATCTACATCTTGAATATTCACGGTTAAATTATCCTCATATTTCAATCACTGAACTTCCAACAAATAGTATGACATTTCATGGCAAGACGACAGAGCCCAGTCAACGATGGGTCCTTTCGCAAAGATAAGAAAGGCTGGCGAGGCTTTAACTAGCAGCATTGCGACTAAATTGGGTAGTGCTGAGCAGATAGATTCTCTGAACAGTCACGAGCAATACGAAAGAGCGTTTTGTACTTCAGCACAGTCATTGCATAGTCAGGTTGAATCACTTCTTGGCGAATCGAATGATCGAGCAGCTATCCGAAAGGAGATATTAACTTTGTTAACAACCGCAACAGAGGAGCATGATACTCTCCCAGAGGAGTTTATCACGCGTTTAAATAAAGTGGTGTACTCAGTAGATGAAGCCGACGAACGCAATTCACACTATTTAGCAGGGACTCAGAAAGAACCAATGAAAATTTCACAATCGTTGATCAATACTAAAATATCAAGGCAAGACAAGATAGACACTCCTTCAAAAGGACCTTTGGCGGTTTACCCAGTTGATGCACAAAAGGTACCAATTGCGCTGGGATCACTTAGAGCAAAGTTGGGGGAAATACCGATAACAACTATTGCGGTTAAAGAACACATCATCAGAACCTTTGAGATTGAAAGCAGGGCTTCAATTAAAAGAAGGAAAGTACATCTCCTCACTTACTACAAGCGAACCAATTTCCAATACCTACCAACTCTATCCTCCGTCCGAGATACCTCCAAAATCTGAAATCGTTGTAGCGTGTCGCAGTCGTGGTGGGTGGTTACCAACATCCGGAATCAAAGGCGAGATTCTGTATACAAACAGGGATGAAAGCTGGACATTTAGAATCAAATTCCACAACCATCTTATTGGTCACGATCGTAAATGCAAAGTGGAGGCATATCCTACCTTAAACTGTAACAACGAGGAGAGAGATTTGTTGAAGAGTGAAAATGTGAATTGCTGGGAACTCACAAAAGATGAGTTGGATGTGAAAGCAAACAATGAATTTATTGTAACAATCAAATGCTTGAATGAATTTGCACAAGGAGCAACACACAAATCATTGCTCAAGAACCTTCCAGGAACTACTGAGGATGAAAAAGATAATGGATATGACAAAGGTGATTGTTCTCCTGTCACCGACTGTTCCATTGATGATAGCATTGAATGTGTCTACCTTAGAGAAGATGTGATACTTCCAGTTTGAAACTCAACTCTTCTATGAAATGCAATAAAAGGCAATAAGTAGATAGCAAATAAAATTAACTCCAGAAAAAGTCAGGAGAAGTATCTACAAAAAATCTTACTCGTATCTGACAGTAGTTTTACGATCATATTCACGACCAGACCAGTACCTTACACCACATTTGGTAAAAAATTCTTACCATAAAACGAAATCTAGGCCTATCTACTTCACTTGATGTTTCGAAGGCGCAAAGCCGTAAGAATATAAGAATACACCGAGAGAAATTTTAAGATCAGAATTTCAAGACAGCAATACCGCTTCAAGACCGTAGTTAATGCATATGGTACAGCCTTTTATTTGTATGGCCTTTCACGAACACAAACAAACATCATGGGATTCATGTCCAGAACACAACACACAATCCGAACACAGCATATCTATCTACAGGCAAACAGCACCTTCCCTTGAAACTACCATAACATTGCTCATAAATCATAAATCGTTCCCTTCAAACTACCTGAAAGCAAAGAAATCATCCACCCAATTGCATCAATAACCATCATTATAATGCAGAACTCAGACTCATCCTTTGATGGAGGCTTGGGATACTCCTTTACCAGTACTAACATGAACGCCTCGGGACAAATAATGCCAAACGGCCGCAGTAACTTGGGCAACAATGGTGTAGCTGATGTAAATGCCATTAGCTACCTTCGAAACAACCAGGGCAATCTTCCTTGCGTGACGTGCAATCACTGTCATCAGTACTTTGCAAACAATCAAGCCTATGCAGAACACGAGAATACCTGTCCTATGCGTTCGAGAGCAATTCAGTACCTCCAATTGCTCGAGCAGCAACAGCTGCAGTTAAATCGACAGTTTCAAGAACAGCAAGCTCAAGTAAACCACCCTTCGTTCTCATCGGGAAGAGACTTGAATAATGCTCAGTATTGCATGCCTGCTCTTCCGGCTCCTACAATCAACTATCATCAAGGACTTCAGACACTTCAGCAAGGCATTGAGATGAATGAGTCGGCTGATGATCTAGTTCAAGAAGATCATTTCGATACTCTCGTCAATCAGCTTCCAGCTTTCAACCCTCCTAATGCCAAGGACAGTGATAGGCTAACTCCACCTCCTGAGTCCAATTCTACTGAATACTTTCCTTTGGCTTTGATTCCAGAAGATGAGAAGTCTTTGACTCCTCTTCATTGTTTTGTCCGCAAGTATTGTGTGGAGGTCTTCGTTGCCACAGCTGCGGATGTTGATGCACCGTGCATGGGTAAACGTAAAGCTGTCTCGATCGGCCAAGTTGGTATCCGATGCCCTTACTGCAGTCCAAAGAATAACTACGAAATCACCCATCGTAATCGAGAGAATGGTGTGGTTTACCCCAGTGTAATCGGACGCATCTACAATGCTACCATTAATCTTCTCCAAAGGCATCTAAAGACATGCTGTTTCGTTCCACATGCTGTCGTTGCAAGATATGATGAACTCAAGAAGTCGAATGAGCGAAGTGGCGCTTCCAAATCGTATTGGATTGATTCTGCTAAGAGGATGGGGTTGTACGATAGCCCCAATGGTATCCGTTTGAATACAGAGAAGCATTTGCAATTCAAGTTGAACGTCAAGCGAGAGGAAGTTGCTGCTGCATCTAATAACAACACTGCTTCTCATGAAGTCTCAAACGCTCCATCATTGGTATTTCCTAGCGATAAAAGGTTTACCACTACATTCACATTCCATTTGATGGCTCAACTTCAGCCCTGTGTCTTCACTGAAGCTGACCGTCTTGGGAGACGTCGCAATCTCACTGTCGGTTTTGCTGGTTTGGCGTGCCGCCATTGCGTTAACAGTAGTCATTGCAATGGACGATTCTTCCCATCAAGCGTCAAGACAATGAGTGATGCCAGCAAGACTATAGATCCCATTTACAAGCACATCAGTCGATGCAGTCAGTGTCCTGATGATATCAAACAGGGATTGAAGAGCTTGAAAGAGTTTCATGAGAGTGAGAAGAGCAAGATGCCATTTGGAAATCAGCGATCATTCTTTGCACGGATCTATGGTAGATTGCATGATAACGACAAGGAACCATCAACGCCAGCAGCTTCTGCCACCGAGGATTCCAAGCCTCATGCATTTAAGCATAAAGGCGATTCTCCAGACTCTTTGCAAACATTATATGCTCAGCTGAACAGAGGGAATGCTGACATGAAGAAGTTGATGAATGAGGCTGCCTGACTGATCACGCCAGTTCCATCTTATTCTATTACACATCCAGAGAGCCACACTAAGCTTGGTTTTGATGTTGACATGCTGATTTGATTGCATTGATCGTGTTAAGATCGTTTTTTCACTAGATTCATCAATTAGTTCGATTGAATTGGCAGCAAATATATGAATAAATAACTAGTTTGCTAGATAAGAAAAATTATGAGTAGATAGAAATTGGTAAATACTTTCAGTTTAGAGTTAGGCAGACTAAAGAGGCACATAATATGATGGAGATGTTCTTGATGGCCCCATCCATACACACTTTTACATCATATTCCATTTTCAACAAACCCCATTGCTTCCAAAACCATACCAGTACAAATCCTTCGAATACGAAATACGTCTTCTCTGTCCACCAGAGGATCGGTGTGGTACTGCTGAATTTCACCTGCCACAGAATCCATGTGATCCTTTTCACTTTTCGAACGTGCCACACCAGGAAATGCATCTCTTACATCCGTGATAAAGTTAAAAGCAGATAGCATTTCATCATTTTCCTCATAACGACCTGCACGAGCCATATTCTCGAGAACTTTATTGTAAGAATGTGACCTTCCAGATCGTTGCCACAACAATCCCAAGATGAGTTTGATTTCTTCAAATGGGATTTCGTGATCATGATGTTTACTGTGATAACCCGCGGGGTTCAGCAGAGAGTTTACTAGCTGTTGGCGGTCAGTTTTGTCAGACCATCGACGTCTGCAAATGGCTGCACAGTCATGCCCTGTGCCTACATAATATCATTATGTCCGACAAACGATTGAAAATCAGAGAGAGGCAAAAACAAACATCCGAGTAGAAGATAATATTGATGCGTACCTCTGGCAGATCCCCAATTCCACTGTGGAGAAGTCCAAGATGAATTTTCAATATTGTATAGCTCTCGCTTTGTCTCTATGTCAAATTGTGTCATGTGGAGTGGATAGTTAATCAATGCCCTACAAGCTCTTCCTCGAGCGCATTCAGACTTTGGGGTTGTATTGAAACTATTTGCAATGTTGAATATAACGAGGACAAGGAGGATTTGGAGATACAGATGCAATGCCGCTCTCATCATGATGGGTGGGAGGTAAGGTGAAAGGTGAGGTGTTTTGTGTTGAGAGACGCTTACCTACCTTAGAGGGCTGATGTTTTAGGGCTGTTAAGACTTGAGGCTAGCCGTATCGGTTTAGGGGTCTGGGGGCGCGCCTCCTAATACCCAGGCTTGAGAGCCGAGACTACCTATTGCCCGCTAAAGGTAGTGCATCTAATCAAATGGACCTCTCCTCTCTTCACATCATGATTCACATACACGTTCACACTCAGTGAAACGCGAACACCGAACACCGAACTCCTTCTCAATTCTCAATTGTATTAATCAACATCATGACAACGTCGATCATCATAGGAAACTATTCATCGCCTCTTCCCGAAGGCACCGTTACCATCCGCGCGTCCACCAAAGAATCTCTCGCCACTTGTCTTACCACAATTTCGTCCTCAATCACAATCTACATCAACGCTCATGAACTGTCATCTCACTACGATCCATTGGGTCTAGCCTCCGTGGTGTCCAATCTTGCCCCGGGCGGATCTCTTTCCATCCAAGCTCCAGTAACCAATGATGACAGCGTAGATTGGGATGTCATCACCAAATCATTTCTACTTGCAGGTCTCAATGCGGAATCCGAAAAAAGAGACGGCAACGGCGGAAGGGTATACACAGCTCGCAAGGCTGCTCCTGCTGGCGGTGCCTCTAAAATCAATCTCAAGGGCAAGGTAACCCTTTCTTTAGATGATGATGACGACGATAACATTATAGATGAAGATGATTTGCTTTCCGGAGCTCAGGGGGGACTGCTTGCGCCACCTTCGATGGAGGCTAAAACAAAGTCAGCAGATGATTGTGGAGGACGTAAACCATGTGACAACTGTACCTGCGGTAGAGCTGATCGTGTGGCAGGTGAAATACAGGAAGAGAAGAAGGAACAGCTGACGAGCTCTTGCGGAAATTGTGCGAAGGGCGATGCGTTTCGATGTGCTGGTTGTCCTTATTTGGGTAAGCCTGCTTTTAAGGAGGGGGAAGAGCATCTGGTGTTGAATTTAACTGATGACGTTTAAAGATAATTTTATAGATTAGATGGCTGTTTCAAATGTAATAGAAGTGATATCCACTACCCTAAAAGTAATCATTCAGTGGAACGAGACATGTAACGCTAAAAAAGCTCCACTAAACCATTTACTTTGTGCTGCTTCAGTACCAATTGACTGACTCATATATCCAAATTAAAAGGAACTCCCCGGCCCCTTTAGAAACTCCTCTTCTTCAGATGTCGTTTCCCGTCCCAAAATCTCATTCCTGTGAGGATACCTACCAAACCGATCAATAATCGCTTTATGTTTTTTCTCAAACTCAAAGTTGAATTCCAATCCTGGTGCACTGTATAATTCCATAGCCCTTTCATGAATAATAGACGACTCGCTGTGCATAAAGGGCATGTACAAAAACGATAATTTTGAAGGTACCATATCTTTGTCAAATCCTTTAGAAATTGCCTGTTGCGCCAATGCTAATGCTAGTGGATCTTGAGCAAATGCCTTTGGTGAATTCCTATAAATATTTCGCGAGAATTGATCCAATACTATCACTTCTGCGAGAGATCCTTCAGGTGTGGTACGCCACTCGTACAGTTCGCATGATGCCGCCTTCTCGAGAAGTGGTAGGAATTTATCACGAATCTTCGCATCGAGTTCATCTGGGTTGGGAGGTTGGAACCAATCTTTATGTGTTAGTTCTTCATACCAAAACTTTAGGACAGTCTCCGGTGACATATTATCGGTTGCAGTGCTTATGCTTGAGCTTTGTGTAGACAACATGACGTTGGATCTTGAAAACGATAGAAGTGGAACTATAGGAATCCTTCTAAGCAGCACAATCATTCCAGATTATCCAATGCAAATTACAAATCGATTATCGATTATCTCCCTAGCTCTGTACTTTGTTCACAAAGCACCAATCCAAGGAGGTCGGGCTGGATTCTGGATTCTCTAGAGAAAGATAGATTATTTCATTGGGATCAGGATCAGGATCTCAACAGGATCAAAGAGATCACACGTGAGGAGTGAGGAGCGGATGGAGCGAGGAGAGTCGCGGGGTCGCGTGAAAGAGTGAAGAGCGAGAAGGCAGGAGACAAAAAGTCTGACGACGGACGGACATAAATTGAATAATACTCGGGCTTCAACAAGCGAGCAACAAAGACTACTGCCTGCTGCAACATAGATCATAATCGTCATGATGTCAATCGAAGAGCACCAACTAACCGGCGTAACTGTCATCGGCGAAAACGACATCGTTTGTGGCCGTGGCGGAGCAGCCCTCAAACACCCTGGCAATCTCGCATATCGCAAAATCGTCAACATCAACAAGACACTCTATGCCACCTGCCTCAAGGCCGAAAAGTTGCGCATCTCCAAATCCATAGTCGCCGCCATTCGTGAAGTTAATGGCCGATTCTTAGAACGAGAAGACGGTAAAATATCAACGACGTTGGATGAATGCAATCCCGACGGCAGTCCGGTGAGATGGTGCGATATCGGAGATCGACGTGCTATCGAAAAGACGTCCCAGGCATTACGCGAGGGACAGCCCAAGTTACTCAAGAAGTTGAAGCAGGCCGGTCAATTTGACGATGTTGGAGCAAGTGCAAACAATGGTTATGCCATGCCAATCGGGGCGCAACCTCCAATGCAGGAGGAAATGCCGCCCCTGACTCAGATAGCCGTTCCGAATGAGGGACAGAACACCACTCAGGGATACAATCAATATAATTCTCAGCAGCAGGATTATTCCGGAACGAACCCCTCCTATTTCAAACAAGACAGTTTTCAAATGATGATTGAAGAATCTCTAAGTCTGAATCAGAAGCAGGGAGTAGGCGGGGGGGATGATCCGTTCGCAGGACATACTTCCCTGGCTCAACCACCCCCCAATAATAACTTTGCATCCTCTAGCCCTTCCTATGGTGATTCGTGGAATGCCGACCCCACACCCCTCCCCTATCAATACCAAACCAATATTACCATGGGGAAGGATGAGTCGAAGCAACTCATGCATTGTCTTTCCATGAGTTCGAATTCCAACGGCATCAATACCTCAACCAGTGGTTCCAATGAGGGTGTTATGAAACAACGTCAATCAGTAACATTCAAACGAGGAGCTAGCATGTTAAGCCTGGGAGGTTTCTCGGAATTTGATAATTGGGAAACTCAAAGCTTGGACTCGGCCATGGATATTGCCGATCGTGAGACAGATTTGCAAATGTTGGGGACTGAGGAATTGTTAGACTTTGATTGGGAGGCTACTGCGATGCAGGGAGGATTACAGGGTACAGCGATGCCTGGTAGCATGGGAGGAATGGATGGTCATAATCAACACAGGGGGAGTATATTGAGGCGTAGTTCGAGGTATAGGCGTCAATCCAAGATTTCACCCGCTGTCTTGACTGAAAATGCAAATCCGGGGATGTTATTCACATCCACATTTGATGCCAAGCCGGGCGGAGTAAATGCAGGAACAGACATTTCTGGTCTTCTAGGGGAACGGAGGAAGAGCGCAGTAGCGTTTGAGATTAAAGGTCAACAGAGGAGGCAGTCTAGGTTGAGTAACGTCAATATGTTTGGTGCGATAGGTGAGATATCTCAAATGTTCAGGAGAGATTTTGGTAGCACTATGAGTATACAATCGGCTGATATTAAGGATTTGATTGACATGGACGATGACGAATAAGCGTATATTGGTTCTAGGATTATATGCCGTATTGTAGCTGACTTCGGCTCGTCGCTGAGTTTCATGAAATGATTTGTGTTGTTCATATTATACTAAGTCTTGAATATCTGATTATCGTTTGTCATAGTATTTACTGAGCAATAATACTTCATGTATAAAATGTCTATGAGTTAATGTTGAGTATTTTTCAATCAAAGAAGTTCGGAACATGCATCTTGACTCCATCGCTAAAATAAGCATGCTTAAGTGCATCTTCTGCTGTAATCCTCTGCTTTGGATTCAATGTCAACAGTTTCTTAAGCAAATCAAATCCACTCGGATCCAGGTAAGTTTGACCTGTGGAGGAGAAAGAGCTGATCTGAAACTTCTTGGCCAGTTCATTATTATTTCTACTTTTCCATTTGAATGTTCCGGCGCTTGGTAGAGATGCAAATTCCGGCCAAGATTCATCAGTGGGTGTTCCCATTAAGGCAAATGTTTTTTGTATTTGGTCAAGTTCTCCTTTACCCTGCAATATAGCATCTTTGATGAGTAATTCTCCAAAGATACAACCAACACTAAATCATAGAATGATTGATTAAGTCACAATGAATCGAGACTAGATACAACAGAGTGAGCATGTAAACTCTCACCTCCATACATCAATCTCGGGGCCATACTTTGCTTCTCCAAATAAAAGTTCAGGAGCCCTATACCACAGAGTAACGACCATTTGAGTCATATTCCTGACAGGCTTCTCATATTTTCTTGCCAGCCCGAAATCACATAAAGCAATCCTACCGCTATTGTGCACCAAAATATTACTCGTCTTCACATCACGATGCAAATACCAATTTTCATGAACATGCGCTATGGCCGATAGTAATTGATGCATCATGAACTTAACTTCCGACTGAGCAAAGGGCACACCAGGTCCTTTCCTCATAGATGCTTGTAAATCCATCTCATAGCATGACATGACCATAAAAACTTTATCATGACCACTTCCTACCACCATTTCACGAACCGTGACTATGCACTCATGACTTAATGCCAATAGTACACTGATCTCACGTAATGCTGATATAGGAAATCCCTCCGTTGTCACCTCGTCATCGAATTTGATTTGTTTTAATGCCACAATTTCTCCAGTTGAATTGTCACGTGCCTTCCATACGACGCCATAGGTTCCTTCATCAAGATGTTCGAGACGTTCATAGGAATCGTAGACCGATCGGCACCCGTGAAGGAGGGGATTGTGCACATGCAAGCCTGTAGGTACCGATAGAGTAGGGAGCGAGGCATTGTCATGCTGATGTTCATTTTGTTGGGCTGGTTCGATCTCCCTTTTTACGGTCGTATTAACTGCTCCGTCTTCATCATCGGAATCCCATCGGTCGCGCTTTGGCATGATCAAATGTGATGTTGTGTTCGGGATATCATCTAGTTGACTCCCCCGAGGTTAAATCTGTCTAGGTAGCTTTTGTTGTAGTTACGCGACGGTTCATGGGGTTCTTGGTTTTGGTGGGTGGTGGGATGGGGCGGGCTGCGGCTGCGCGTGGGTGTGGTGGGCTGTGGTCTGTGGTATTCTAGAGGTACCATGACGGTGCGGTGTCGCATGCGTACCATCTACCTCCTAGTACCATCACATACCCTCTCCTTCATTCAGCCGTCTCCTCTCTTCTCCAGCATCTACCAGCATCATAAATACCCCCACTACCAACTGCCGACGGACCCTTCGCAATCACCTCATAGGTTGATTATAGTTATTTGAGGTTATTTGTTGATGGCGAAGACGTCCGCGCCCAGGGATCCTAACATATGCTGTATCCCCAATGACATCACCGTTAGAGCATCCACGCTGTTAGTGGAGTGTGGGGAACACGGACTCCATGCAATTGCATCAAAGAACATAAATGCTGGAGAATAATTCTTCAGTGCTCACCATTAGCTCATTCTTTATTGGTTACACCAGGCATTAATGGTGATGATGGAGACGACGATAAGCGAAAAAGATGTGCACGCTGTTTCTTTAGGCAGGGTCGGGGTAGCTCATCGGATCAAGGGAGAATGAATGGGTTGAAACGCTGTTCTCGGTGTAAGATTGTTTATTACTGTTCAAGATCATGTCAGGTGTGCTGTTTTAGTTGAATGCCGTAACATTTGCATTCCAAATATTTGATGTAAATAACACGTGTTATGATTCATTCTATAGGCTGAAGATTGGTTACATCACAAGCTTGAATGTCAGTACTACGTTAAACGACGAAACATCCCATCTGCGGGAACGATGGCGACTAGTGCTGAAGAAGATGCGATTCCATTATTGCTCCGTACGTTTGCTGCCTTGGTTCAGCTGATGAAAAATTCAAGAACCGATTGTATGAAACATGGTGAAATCGTATCATGTGGTAGCAAGCATTTTTCTTCTCTTGCGGTATCACAAGAATATCGTGTGCCTTCTTCCATCACTCAAACAAGTCTGCAAAATAGCTATGCTTTCAATCTAGCAAGAGAATGCATGATCTCTTTTGCAAGCACCAACAATGTAGACAGTAAATGTGATGAACACGCTGCTACGTGTGTCTGGGGATATGTTAATGCCAATTCTGACAATTCCAAAGAGAGGTGTTATGCGACCTTTGATTTCTCCATACAGCGAACACTCAATGCATTTCAGAAAAATAATTTCGGGATTACGGACACTCTTCATGCAATAATTGGTGAAGGAGTTTTTCCTAGTGCTGCTTTATTGAATCATTCCTGCAACCCGAACTGCATTCTTCGCTACGAGCTGAGTGCGCCTTATGATGGCAACAGCAACAAATATCACTCACCAATCCTTCAAATTGTCGCGTGCAAAGATATTCAAAAAGGTGAAGAGTTAACACATTCGTATGTTGATCTGGCCTTGCCTACTTCAGAACGCCGATCTCGTCTTCGGCTGGCTCATGGTTTTGACTGCAATTGCACAAGATGCAGCAATGGGTGTTTCCTTAGGTTACCAGATGATGTTACAAAATGGGCGTTGTGGCCTTTGCGTCAAAAAATGGCACCACCCCAAACTAGTGACTATCTAGTTGATGTACCTTTGGATGATGCTATTACTGGCAAAATGAACATAACAAGCAGCACATCGTATAATGACATAATTCAACAATCTCGATATTTTCAAGAAGAAGCAGCTAATTGCATGCTTGAAGGCGACACAAGCGGCGAAACCTCTTGCCTTCAAGAGGCGATAGACTTATTCAAAAACCTTCATAGTTTGTCTCCGTTCAATTTCAAGTTGTATTCTATTAGGTGCTCATATCTATCAGCTCTTCTAGCTAACGGAGACATTCATGGCGCGGTTGAGCAATGTGAACATGTAGTATCCTTCTTGGCAGTTGCATTTTCACATGTGCAGAATCATCCTTTGTTAGGGCTGCAACTCTTCACTCTTGGAGATCTATACTCGGCTGCAGCTGATATGGGAACAACCAACTTTAGAGAAAAGGCATTGCTTTCATACACTTGGGCCCGAGATATAATGCTAATAACTCATGGTTCAACTAATTCCATGGTGCGTTCTTTAGAAGAGAACTTGAAACGTGATAGTGAATAAGAATAAGGTGAAGTACCAACAACTCTTCTATTACATCATATCAGCTATCCAACAACAAAAACCAACACATCCCTATACCGAACTAAATAGCAGCCTTTCGTAGTACAGCTGACAAAAACCAACACATCCCTATACCGAACTAAATAGCAGCCTTTCGTGGTACAGCTGATTCTCAGGATCAAAGTAGGGCACTAACCAAGACTCGTCTCCCGCTACCTTCCCCCATCCGAGCAATTTCTTCTTAGTTTTTTGAGGATCCTTCGGCTTTGTGTACTCGTCTCTGGAGTGGAAATGATTGAAGAGTCTCATGAATTCAGTTAGGTAAATGTCAGCTACCGTACAGTCTCCAGAGATTACGAGCATATTTTCATCATTCTTAATGGTAGACGCCTCACTGAAATTTGCAGATCCAGTTATGACTGTTGGGTTATCAGTGGTAGCATCGATCAACATGCACTTCAGATGTACAAAATCCACGAAAGTAGTCAGACCTGTGAGACCTTCGTGCAATCCATCCTCATCATCAGAAAGAACTGCACCATACGCGATTCTGTTTTCCTTTACTTCCTTGAAGTCAAAGTAATCAATGTATTCCTTCCCTTTCTTGGTGGCGCTGTCTCTGTATTTCTTGGAAAGATGCTCGCTTGGTTTCTTATCAAATAGAACATAGCGAAGCAAAGACCTATTCTGTGCAACAGCAATTCTTACGTTTTTTGCTAGTCGCGGAGAGCGCCTTAACCCGTCTTCCGTGGTGCTACTGGATGCTACATCTATTCCAGCTCGACTCATCTTGGACTGGTTGAGTACTTGTGCAAACTCTTGACAAACTCCAAATGGGGCGGTTAGGAAAATGTTGCTGGTTGCGGCAGACATGCAATCGGCATAAAAATTAAGCATGGCTGTTGTCTTTCTAGGACTGAAAATGACACTGATGGATTTAGAGAGGAGAGCTCCTTCAAGATCTGGCTGTTCATTTTCGATTACAGTGTCCATTGGTTCTTCTTGCTTGTTTTCAGATGACTTTACATTAAGTGGTCCTTCAAGTTCAGATTTTTCCTCCTCAGTGCTCTCAAGTGATTGGAACATGAGAGGCTCATAGTAGTTTGTCGGTCCAAACTCCACCTGATCCTTGGATAGTTCCTCTTCCCCATTGCTGCTGACAGTACCTTGCATAATACCATCATCACTTCTTGAAGAAAATGAGTGACTCCCGGATCTTCTTCTTCCTGGTGGATCAAGACTCAATGCATTCCAGTAAGACAAATACTTTTCTGCAACAGTACTATCTCTAACGATATGTCCCACGTTACTTTGGCCATAAATACCCCCGTCAGTAAAGTTTGTGCTGCCAGTCCATACCTGTGAGGGCATTCCGTCTTGAAGAAGGATTATGAATTTGTTGTGCATGATAGCTGAGCTGTGTCTTCGTTCAATAAACGTGTCATGATGCCAAGTCTTGGCGTGATCGATAGAGCGGAAGCCCACTTCATTTATTGCTTTAGCTGCTTCATCTGTTGTTTCGTCAGGGATCCACTCGGTAATCACCTTTCCATTATCATCCTTGACAATGCTGTTCCTCTTGACCTTTGAATGATAACTACCCTTGCAATGACGGATAATCTTTACGTCGCAACCACGTTCAACTGCCTCTGCGAACGCCTGCAGTGTTTCAGCATGGGTAAACTCATACACGGCAGCCCGTAGTTGATACCGGCTTGAAGATGCTTGAGCTAGAAACTTCAAGAGAGCCTCATTTAAGCCCCTTGAAAGCCATTTCTATTGAACGAAGGCGGCGTCAAATCAAGAATAAGGACTACTAATATAGGAACGCGACCTAGAGGATGGGTTGAAGAGCGCGACTTACCAAAGCCTCTTGTGATGACGGATTTGGCATTTCCCTGGGATTGATGGTGTTTCGCCAGACTTGACGTCCATACTTAGACACGAGATGATGCTTGCGGTAATCTCCAAACTTCTCGTTGTATGCAGTTGATCCAGCAACACCTCTGTTGAAGTAGATACCATGCGTTCCTTCGCTTGGATCTTCGGTCTTAATGGTTACTTTCAAGGAGGAACCGAATCCTTGAGATTTAGGCGAAAGAGACAACAATCCTCTGCTGCTGGTTAACTGACGAATCGTGTACTAGCGACAATATCAGCTTTGTGTAATTATTTAACTGGAATTGATTTTTGCAGCATGGACATGCTCTTACCTCGTACTCTTTTCCAGACTCAACAGTGTAGTCGCCCCATAAAAACTTTTGAATAGGCTTGTCATCCTCATTCAGCAACACAGTTTGACCTGTTGGTTAATGTTATGTGCGTGAAGTGTGAGATGACACCAAACAGTAATCTCCAAACATTGATGCATTTACCTGTTTCAACATCAAGTCGGGTGATGGAAAATCCAATGAATAACGGCTTTTTCTTAGCTGACTCGCGAAGACTCAGATTGGACATCATCTCTGGCAACTCATATCCCTTCACATCCAAACCTAATATCACCACTTTGGTGCCACTGATTGCTTTGGCAGAGATGGTTCCGTTGTCACTCTTAGTTCTCATTGTTGCTTTAGTCTAAAGTGTAGTGATTGGGAACAGCAGCGATAGATCTGATTAAACTGTGTTATGATCCATGATTCGGTTCAGCGCTCCCGTGAATGAAAACAATGACGAATCTTGGATAAATAGTGACGCGAAACACATAAACCTAAACCTAGCATAAACATCTGATACAAACCAGATGAGGTAGGCAAGTGATATGTCAGTAATATAGGTACGAAGTATCACAACATTTTAGTTTATTAGTGCTGGCCTTCTAATTGGCGTTTATTTGTCACTGATTTCACTGCTTGGTAGTTTTAGAGTTGAACTACCATTGTCTTCCATCTTAACCTCATTTATAGCTTTCATAGCCGCCATAGCCTGCACAATCAATGATTGGGCATCACCTGGTTTATCCTGAAAGAACATTGTATTACTCTTACTTCCCATCTCTCCATACATATTGACGTATTCCTTAGCCAAAGCCAATGCGGCCGCCTTCTCCCCGCCTACTTTTGTCACTTGTTCTGCAATCTTTGCAATGGCTTCTGCCTGAGCCAAAGCCTGCAACCTGACAGACTCAGCTCTTCCCTCTGCCTCTTTTATGATACGCAATTTCTCAGCTTCTGCCTCATTTGTAATTTGAATCAGTTTACCCTCGCTCTCATTTTTTAGACTAATTTTTAAACCCTCAGACGTCAATTCAGCTCCACGTTTGTCTCCCTCAGCCCTTAAAACCTGCTCTCGTCGTGCACGCTCCGCTGCTGCCTGCTTATCCATGGCAATTCTAATTTGCTCATCCGGCGTGATCTCCGTGAGTTCATATCTTCGAACTTCAAGCCCCCATGCTACTGCTGCTTCCTGGAGGCTGCCTTTAATGATGGTGTTTAGACCGGCTCGGTTATGTAGGATTTCATCAAGTTCAAGTTCTCCGATGGCGGCTCGCATGGCGGATTGTGCGTGCTTTCGTTGTCAGATGATGTTTGGATACCATGTTAGTTATGATGCATGAAGCGACAAGAAGCATTTCATGCAAATGAAAATAGATGGGTTTGATCCATTCTGCATCCAAATCAAGTCCAATAACTAAAAGCATAACTCCGGTGCAATCCGGAATCTAGTACATCACACTTCTGTCAAATGCAATCCAGACAAACTCACCATCATTACCGAATACAACGGATTTCTCGAACCATACGCCGCCCTCTCCGGATCCACCACACTCACAAATAAATTCCCACTGACCTCCACACTAACATTATCCCTAGTGATGGCACTCTGGGGCACTATATCCAACGCCCTTTCCCTGATATCAATCACATACGCTATAGAATCAAGTATGGGCACGGCAATGAAGTATCCAGATTCGTGAATAGCATGGAGTTTTCCGAACCGTTCCACGACCATTCGTTTCCCTTGGGGGACAATGTTAAGGATGGTGTTGGCTTTACGGATGGGCCATTGGGACATCTCCTGGTTTTGCCCGTAGGGTGAGGAGTCGTTGGAGGAGGACGAAAAGAAGGAGAAGGGACTGGAGGGGGAGGATGGTCGGTCTAGTGAGTAGTGACGGAATGTAGAATGGCAATTGAGATGCAGTGATGTTGAAAGTGTTGTGACTCGTTTGGTGGTTCCTACTGTTGGTATTTGGGTCGGTGATCTAGAGACTAGCGATGTGAAATGACGACTGGTGTGGAGGAAAAGGACGGGTGATGTTTTCGGCGTCGATCGAACTATGGATGTGCAAATCTTGTGAACAGTGCTCATGGCCATGTTGTTGTATTAAAAGATATTAAAAAATAATGAATGCCAACAGAGGGGTTTGACGACGACGACGACGACGATGATGATGATGAATGATGATGAGAGTGATAATGATGCCGAGTGAGGTTTTATGTTTTATGGGGGGATACGGGATACGGGATACGAAAGGGTATGGTAGGAGCGACGAGCGACTATCTACCGTAGAACTTGGTGTATAAGGAATAGAAAATAACTCCGTGTATAAGGA
>JALLPH010000204.1:0-25557 GCA_036939855.1 Cyclotella choctawhatcheeana
ACGTTTATTTTTAAATCTAACTTTTGACGTTGCCGGGTAATCCAGAAGAGCTTAAAGAACTACATAGGAATCAGTACTGTTTCACTGATTCTTATGTACATCGTTCAAGCTGAAACTCGGGCAACCCCAGAATGGGCCTAAAAGAACAGAATGGTATTTGCTTGGGATTCACAGGTACAGATGTTGGATCGGTTGGAATCGAAGGATGCACATTGACATAAATAGAGCTCTGACTGTACTGTACACCGGTCCATTTGAAGTAAAAGGGTTGGGAGCTGGCATTGGTGGCAGCCAAGATCACTTCCATTTCTTCAGGGGACCCATTCCTCTCTGGGATATTGACCTTGTGACTGAAGTGACCAACTTATCTGGCGATGGGCACCAAGCGGGAGTCATGGTACGGTCAAGCTTAGACAGTGGGTCGAAGCATTTCTAGTTGTTTGTTAAAAGTGATGGCACGCTGGTTCAAGTTCAAGCAACACGCACTGACAATAACGGCGGTAATTTGATTCATATAGTATCACCAAAATCAACCAATATTTGTCGTCAACAATGCCAGTTTACGGAGTGGCGGAAGGTGTTCGGTTGGTGGTTCCCAATACCGACCTCCCTTGAGTGTACACTTACCAATGTGAAAGTATGGTTGCGTGTTGAAAAACAGCTCCAACCAAAGAAATTCATCTGGGACCATTTCTTTCAGGACTCGGACTATCGCTTCCGCTCATACTACAAAATAAATAAAAGTGACGAATGGATTGAGGTTGGAAGCTCTAAAATTCCCAAGCAACATGCTGCCGGCGATTTCGTGGGCGGAGTTGCAGTCACTTCCAATGATAATGCTGAGCTTGCCCTACTCAACCTCTCTTTAGTCAAAATCATTTCTTTTGGAAACGCAGACGAAGCACTCCAGTCATCAACCCTCGATGTAGAATCATGTGCTCCGAGTGCTCGTAAGTTGAGGCTCCAGCTCTCAAGTCCTGTTGATAGCATTGATGCTATTGAATTCTATGCCACATCCGCAGGGCTTGATGCTGTATCCAATCCTCCTGAGTGTCATTTGATTGAATCGACAGTTCTCAAGGATATTTGGTTGAGGCTTGAACTTGATCTAGGGACTAGTTATTCTATTGATTCTGTCTCACTTGTTGGAAGCAAGTGTATTGACTCTGATGAACCTAGTTGTCTTTGTCAACTCATTGGTGCAACTATCTCCCTTGTTGGTGACTCCGGTGAGGACATCATATCCATGGATATTGGTAATGACGTGTGTGGCAAGTCACATTTAAACTATACACTCAATACTTCGCCTGAGTTTTGTGCATCAAGTAAGTTGATGCTCTTGACCGGAGAGCATTCAGTGGTACGTCAGCCTGCTGTTTTCTTTTGTTTTAGACAAGGCACGTATGTCTTTAACCTTTCTCCCTTTTTCCCTTTCTGAAAGCCTGCTCCTGCGCCAGCCAAGCAAAATATCCCTAGTCCATTTGGTCAGAAACAAAGGAAGATGGGGTCTCGTCCCAGACGATGCTAGATTTCAGCAGTTTGGTTATTGATATCGTGAATTTGTTGACCAGAGGAGTGATGTAGAACAGGCGAGTTCATTCGTGCTGATTGTATTCGAAATAATCTATTGAAATTCATGAGAAGCTATGTAAGCAAATGAGGCCATGTATGGTGGGTTGTTTGTGCATTTGCATATTGAGTCTATGTTGTTTCAGGAGTAGGAAGCAAAATAGGAATCTCTGTGAACAAATTAAGACATGCACTTGAATTTTGTATTAGCTTACTCTAGATATTGTAGTCTGATGGCACTGATTGACGGCTTGATTTGAAGCTAACACACCTTCAATCATATCCTGTACGCTGGACACTAGATTATTTTAGCTCTGGAGCTCCCACTTCTTCCAAAGATAAATTTGATGCGTCTCTCTCGTATTCTTTCAGATAAGGACTCCAAAAAGCTTTGTTTAAGGTGAATGAATTCCAGTGGTCAGAGCGCCTCATGCTGTTGTCATTGTGGAGAACAGGACTCAAGAATTTCAAAGCTGAACACTGAAGAGCTAGTTTTTCACAACCAAGTATATCTTTTAATTCCGTTGACGATGGCACGGCGCCGCCATACTATTTATTCGCATAATATAATGAAAGAATTAGAATGTAGTTCACGAGTTGAATACTGTGCAATCTTTGGAAACTGAACCTACCTGTGCATCACCAACTAATGGGTATCCCAGTGCTGATAGCTGACCCCGTATTTGATGGGTTCGTCCAGTTATGAGTTCAACTTCTAACTCTACTGCACCAATGCACTTGTCTGGTTTCCCTACAGGAGAGAAGAATTTCATTAGGTACTATGATGCAATGTCGACTGAAATGAAGCATATTTGCGTACCATCCGCATCCCACAACGCGTCCGCTAACTCTTCAGAGGGGCGATTTCCCACTACTGTGCAAACATTTGTTACTTTGGTGATCTTTAATAAACATTCTGCCCAAGCTAGAAAACTAGTTAGATTCACCACTATACCAACAAAATTCACATAAACGTGAACAACTTACAGTCTTGATCTTCCACGCTCTTTGGAATTTCAGAATGGAACAGCTTGGGTGCTTTGATTGAAGGCTCTAGATAATGTCTAATGATAGTACCATCGCGTGCATAGTTCTGCAGCTTCTCAACTTCTGACATCATTGAATGACCGTATTGCATGATACAGACCAGGCATTTGTAAGTCTTATGAACACCGCATAATGAATGAGTTGTAGTTTCACCATTTCTCCAATTGGTTAATTGGCCACTAGTCTTTTAAACGATTGTGAATTAGTAAGAACAGGTTGATAGGCATTTGTGTAAGAGATGAGTAACTTGATTCACCTTTGTTCTAAGTAGTTTTGCAAAATAAGCAGCGAATGACTTCTTTGTTGCCACAACCATCAGCCCAGTTGTATTTTGATCTAAACGTTGAGGAGTTGCTACATAAATAAGCTGCTCCATCTTTTGCTTCTGCTTATTTCTGCCAATATCTTTTTGGTGCGTCAAGGCATTAATTGTTTTCGAAGGATATTCTCCTTTCTTCTCAATCCATAACATTTTCCCAACACTAGACGCAACATTCTCCAACACGTTGTCAACCCTAGCATGCACTGGTATATTTGATGGCTTATCAATAACTATGTACCCCATTTCATCATTACGTGCAACTATGACTCCAGGCTTGGCATCCTCTGTGGAACCAACACGACATCCCCAATTGAATTTGTTCGTTTCACGAAATCTCCGTGGATCGAAATGAATTCTTAGATAATCACCATGCTGGACAGTCATATTCCAATCACCCACTGATAATCTACGTGGCTTAATGCCATTGGATGGATCGAATCTATCAATGTTGAGAGGTGCAGCTGTAACAGATAGGTACCATATTGACCCCAATGCCAATAATTCAACTGGATTGAGATTGGATTTATCCCTTGCGGGTAGTGGAAGTGTTGATGGATCATGTCGATAGGCAGGGTCTAGTATATGGGAAGAATTGGATACTTGGTTACCTTCATTCCATTCATCTATTCGTACTTGGCGACTATCATTGGCCATCACCGTTTGATTCGCAGCCTTCAATACCCACTGTATCACCTCTTCACAAATGATTGTTGGTTCTTCTGATATTGTACTCGCATCTGGAACAATCACATGTGCAATGTGATCCATCAATGCGATATGTTTTAGCTCTGATGTACCACTAGGCCACCATTCAGGGTGTGTTTGATTTGACTTTGTTGAAAAGTTTGTCAATGAAGAAACATGCTGATAGTAGTTTAAGGACATTGCCATATGATGATGAGGTCGTTTACGTGTTAATGACGCTTGGTTTGGATGCGCAGATAACCAACGATAATGTATCGTCGCGTGGCTCGTCATCCAATCATGTTCGTGTCGAGCGCAAGATATCCATCTGCAATGTTTAATCTTATGGATGGAAAATGAGCGAACAAAGTTCATAATACCGAATAGAGCAAAGACCTTTATTATTTGCTGAGAGGATTGGTGAGGTGACATCTTTTATCTTCGTCAACTAACCTGGCAAGTATTATTTGTTCATCACACATTTCACATTTCGCCATACGCAACTAGACATCACACACATCACGCTCGCAACCGTCCCGCCAAAATCAGCCATCAATCGAACAAAATATCGGGAATTCAGCAAAATATCCAAAATATCGGGAATTTCCTTACGACTTTGGTACTTCAAGCGCAATGGACCAAGCATTCCACGACGGACTGTGCAATGCCACCATTCCAACAGTTCAACCAAAATGCCCTCAACACGAACTACTTCAATCTCCCCACCTCACAATCGATGACCTTCGATCCCGTCTCTTTCGTCGAAATCAACTGCTAGATACAATTCGAAAGGCTTATCATCGCGATGTCATTGCCGTCAAGGAATATTTGATTGACCTCGCCGATCGTGGCATTCTCCCAAATAGTCACGATGCACACTCCTTCTTATCCACCGTGCCCTCACTTGATATCCGCCCCGTACTTTCATTGTTTGCCCCCCAAGAATGCGAGTTAGAATTGCATCCGTGTCGTACTTGTGGGGGGCAGTTGGAGATCATTCATCGAGAAAGTTCGAGGATTGTGCAATATAAACGTGCTACTGAGTTACTACAAGAGAGAGAACAAAGATTGCATTGTCAAGTGGTCGATGCTAGAGTGGATGTGAAGGATGCTGAGGCACGGCGAGATCAAGTGATTGAAAATGCCAAAGCTGAAAGAGATGTGCTGTTGGATCAGATACGAATACTAAAGCATGAGGTGGCTGACAGAAATGCCTTAGAGGCAGAGCTGGAAGTCATTAAAGAAGAGAAACGCCAACTGGAACGGCAAATTGAGTCACAGAAGCCATTGCTTGAAGAACGCGAGTGTTTGCTCGCAGATATCGAAACTGTTAGACTGGATCGTGATGATCTGACAAAGCAATTACATGCACAAGCGAAGGTCAACGAAGTATTACGACAGCAAAATGACCAGCTATTACAGAAATTTGATAGCCAAATGCAAGTCAACCAAAGTCTGAGTAAACAACTATCATCTTGCCAAGAGCAATGCCGAAGCCTACAAGACGAGTGTACTACATTGACATCCGATCTGTCCAAAAGTAAAGAGGAAACGGCAGAGGCAGAATCCTGTCTTCACAAGGCAGAAGAAGCTATCTACGAGCTCGAATTTGATCACGAACAGGAGAAAGAACAAGCAGAGTCTACAATTAATGAACTTGAATCAAAGTGTACCGATCTAGCAAAGACTGTGAAAGATCTCGAGGAAGCTTCAAAAAGGAAAGCTGAAGAGGCAGCCAGATACCGAAAAAGAATCGACGTCACACTCGAAGGAGCGAAACGTCGTGGCTCTATTCTCTCTGTCCCAAAAAGTGGAGATGCAGCTTTCGCAAAGACAGACGAGCTGATACGAGATTTGGATACCTATCGACTGAAGACAGCGACCCTGTCAAATTTACTGCTCAGCTGCATTCGCTCCACCTACGAGAATTGTCTTAGGCAAGAGAATATTCTGCGTGACAATGGAACTGAGCTGCTGACAAATAAGAAAACGCTAAACTCTGCTCCACCGACAAATGAAAAGGCTCGAATGATACTAGATTGCTTGAGTAATGCCCAAGAATCAGATACAATTGAATGGCCTTCCTCTCTCAAGAACGAGACGGATCAAAGGCATGTTTTGGGTAACCTACAAAACAGGTTACAAATGGGTCAATTTAGTATCGACAAATGCTTTGAAAAGCTACACAAAGAAGCTTCGGTAGATATGCGAAAATGCCAAGATGGACACAAGAAACAACTAGACGAGAAGACAAATCGAATATGGGAGTTGGAGAAGTTACTGACAGAGGCGATAAAGGTGAATCGTTGGTACGAAGGGAAAATAAGGGTTATGCGTGACAAATACGAAAATGCCGAACAGATCCTTGAAGAGACTCGAGGTGCCATGCGAAAGCTAAAAAAAGATTGTTACAACAACAATGATATAACTATCAAGTTACGCGAGGACTTTTCCAAGTTACATCCAGCTACCGAGCAGTTGCTGCGAGCATTGGCGAATGCAAGACAGAGAATAACATTGTTGAATGATGTCATAAGTGAAAAGCAAGATGACATCGATGCTAGAGATGAGGCAATTCAACAGTTGGAAAAGTTACTTGAGAATATAACTCATAGGTATGCCGAGAATGAACGACTGAGAATTAAAGTCACACATGACATTGCAATCCAAGCTGTTGTCGTGACAAAAGAAATTTGTTGCGTCGCAGACTTTTTGCCAACACCACTCAGGACGGTGACAGCAAATGAAGATGATTCCAAATCCAAGACGAGTTGTGATGCATTATTGCCTGGAAGAATAATACAAATCCAAGATGAAGAGAATTGGCCAATGGTACAATATCCCTCGAGAATTAACGTCAAGCCCCCATCTAGAAGTCTTAGTTTTCGTAGAGTCATAGATCGATTATAACTTTTTGTTATTGGCTGAAGTTTGGGTCAATAACCACTATCAGTGTGCTCTATTGTAATCTGTGACAAGATTGCCTCGGCCGCATTTGCCACCAGCCTAGATGACGTTGTCTCTAGTGGCCAATCACCATGGCCGTGGTTTCGGAATATTGTCAGATTGATTGGATGCCCTGGCTTACTGAATGATTGGAAATGATCAAATTCTGCTTCAGTTGCATTTTTAGAAACAGCACCCTTTGCCATCAAATACTTTTCGACCTTTATAGTTGGTACAAGCATATCCCTTTCACTCAGAAATACTGCGCATGGAACACAATGTATTTGTTCTGTGTAGAGTGAAATTCTCGCCCAAGGGAAACCTAGAAATATAATATCTTATCGTTAGCACAGATAAATAAGTATGTTGTGTGTCACAAAGTAAAAACCTCGCTAACCTCGCTGGATGGTCCAGTTCACATTTATATCTGTTCTTATCATGTGAGCCGTCGATCCAGGGTCTGCTCTATGATACACGAATGCCTCTGTTAACCTTGGACAATGCAGACAAAAGCAGATGGGATCTAGGAATAACACGGCAGCTACTGCCGTTGGTGCATATTTGCACTAATTACCCATATGTACACATATGCAGGCGAGATAAAATCATTTTGAAACAACCTTAGTTGGAATCTATGTAATGAAGTATAATTAGAAATATTTTGTTGACTTACCATATAGCTAACCCAAGATGTACCATAGGAGTGACCCATAAAAGCACCTCGTGCATATCCGTGACATGCCAAGATTGACATGAGTGTGCCAGTCACAGCCGCTGGATAGTTGTGACGGGAATGAGACAAAGATTTTGGGAAATGATGGATACATTATATAGCAGTATTCTTACCTGGGCTCAACACACAATTAGGTCCCTGCCAAGGTCTGAACCCACTAACATATGATATTTCAGGAAATATGAGAGGTCGATCGAGTTTCAGCAGTTCGTCCACCAAGGACATGTAATATATGAGTCCAACACCTATACCATGGCAAAATACAATAGGCACGGCTTCTTTGTTGTCGTTTTCATTGTTTTGTCTTTGAGATTTGACTCCAGGATGATAATAATATGAGATAGGACCAACTCTTAATCTCTGAAATCCTCTCCTTTTCATCATGAATCGTAATCCACCATCCGTCACTAACAAAATTAAGATGTGAAACATTAGTGGATAGGAACTGACATCCATAATAGGATCAGCCGAGTATTTAAGATAGCGGGTTGGTTCTTTGTTTCCTAACAACCAGTTATTCCCCACAAACCCAGTCACCTGCACAAAAGCATCCCTCGCAGTTGATTCTACATTCTCCAAAGCCTCATGACATTGTGATATCTTCTTCATCAAATCTGCCATCTGCTTCGAAGGCACGGCCATGGCACTTTTTCTCATTTGCGCCAACGTCTGTTGGTAACTCGTAAGCTGTTGTCGTAAAGCTTTTCGTCTTGATGAAATGTCCGAGGCTGTCTCGAGACGTTCCTTCATCTTCCACATGGAATTCCATGCATTATTTCCCAATTGCGTTAAACGACGATCCATTGTCCCACCCTTTTCAATGAAGGTGAAGTAGGCGTAATCATACATATGAGAGGCTGTAGCCACTGCCGACTGCTCTGCATCGTGCAAGGTTTGTCGTTTCTCCGCTACAAAGTTTCTAATTTCTTGAACCGGATTAAAGTTTTGCTGCGTGGCCCATTCCTTGTAGCTTTCGTAGAGGTTAGAAAAGTAGTAGGAATGATGAGAATCATCGTCTCGTGACTTTTTGAAAGTAAATGTTTCTTTGGGGATGGGGCGTGGTTGCTTGCGTTTAGAATGAGGTGACAGCCGTTGAGTGCCATAATTTTGCATAAGGTGCTGTCGTAATGGTGTTGGTGGGAAAAGCATGTCAAGAGATTCAACCTCGTCATTCTTTCTAACAGATACGTTCGAGGTGTTGGCCTGATCATTCTCTTCGTCATTGTTTTTTGGGATATCATCATCGTTATCATCATTGTCTTCAACAATCCCATACAACTCAACAGAAATCCAATACTCCAAATCACTCAGAAACCTCTCCAATTGTGCCCCCTCCTCTAAAGTCAGATGTTCCAAGTTCCGTCCCTCAAACATACTCCATGCTAAGAAATCCATAACATCGTACCTAGTCAACCGACTCAACTTTTCGCCAAAGAACCACCCCTCAATAAAACTGACAACCTCATGCTCATCCGTCATCATCAACTCCCACAACTCGTCTCGTTCACGTATTTCCAACATGGGAGCCGACCTCAAAGATAACTCCAATGTATCCAATGAATTCAACCAATACCGATGTCCCCATAACACTATATAAAATATCCCCTCAATAATAGCCCACCATTCAATGAACGTCGACGATTGACGCATAGTATGCGCTATATAGACCAGGTAGGAACAGTACGTGTTCATGAAATCGCTCTCGACGAACCACGGGAAGGTATGCGAGATTTCTCTCCATAGGATTAAGGCTATGTAAATGTACGCGAGTGGTACGGTTAGTTTAACCGATGTGAAGAAGAATCCCATGGGTGAAATGATGCCAATGGCATTTTGTTCCATTGGTAAGTCATGAGTGGATATTTTGGAGGTATGACGACGTGTGAAGTAGCGTGTTAGGGGAGATTGATGGATGTTGCTCGGTTGTTGTGCCGAGGGATTCCGTTGGGGTGTTGCCATGATTTTGATAAGTAATATTTTGTGCGTGCTGCGGTTCCACAGTTCACAGTTCTACTGTTCTATGGTACTTGAACTTACTGCGATCGCTATTATTTATACACAAGTAGTGATTCCACGGTGATGCTGTATGCTGTGCTTCCTTCAAACGTCATAATAGATGATATTAGTGCTAATGCTAATGCTTGATGTATTCTCTTCTGGGTGTTGTTCAATGCGCTCAAAATTAAGTCCGTGCATCATATTTCAAACGCAGCAGTAATGATACTTATCTTAAATATCTTTTACTCACTTTCATTCACTTATACATATACATTACGGTATTGCATTTACTATCATAACAATATTAATGTCTGTATATCTTAATATCTGAGATATTACATTGTGTGGCTATTGTGAAAAATATCCGCTCACGCATTCAAAATGAGCACGAATCATTGATGATTGATGGTCCCTGCATAAGTAAAGGAGTGGAGCTAGAGAGTTACCATACCACAATTTCAATTCTGGATAATAACCGTCCCTCATCGCCTCCTTTACGATTGGAAAAATGACATCGTACAATGATAATTGGTGGAAGGAGTTTCTAAATAACGACGTGACAGACGTGGAATTCACACAAGAACAGCTGGACCTATTCGAAACATACCAAGTCACTCACGATCAAAAGCGCCTATTCCATTCCATCAAGACGGGCAGAAACTTGTTTCTGTCCAAGGATATCTCGGACGAAGAAATTATATGGAACATTGGCGTTATGGGAGTGAAGGATGCACATCGGGGCGATTTCAAATATTATCGCAACAGTGTCGTCGAACGATTGAAACGATTTGACGAGGCGGAAGAACGATACAAATGGCACAGTGGACGGTGGACTAGAGAGGCTTGAGAGTTCAGACGGCAGTCCCATGATCTTCACTAAGGAATATTATGAGCATATGCCAACCCGCGAGGATCTCCCCGATGGATTTTGGGAATTTAGAGCTACCACCGTGTATCCACTAATGGCAAGAAGTATTTGTCGATCTTATCCCATGGCAACCATGAAAGGTTTGGTTTCGTTGGCGGATATGACAGATTTTGACTGGGATAAGTATGACATGGATCAAAAGATGAGACATTCTGATATTCAAGCTGTTATTCCAAACAAGCTCAGGCGGATGATTAGTTTGAATCCCGATGACAAAATGAAGAAACAACTGGAAGACTTCAAGGCCGTTGCCAAAAAGTATGGATTCGTCATGTACGATACCCTCGACGATGCCATAACTGGAGAAAAAGGATTGTTGCCTTCTGATATTCCTACTTGGGTGGGCGGGTCATTACAGGTAGATATCAAGGCATGTCTACAGCACTTATTTCGATGCGAACCTGAGGCTCTGAACCTTATGGAAGAAGTATATTGTGAAATGGAGAAGAATGGAGAAATTCTGAAACCTACCTTCATGCATTAGTAATGAGGCATTATATTAAAGAATTGTCCACAAAAAAAGGAAATGTTCAATATATGTTCTATGGATTTGTGTGTGAGTAGAATAAGTGGCATTCGGGTGAGACTCCCGCAAAGCAGATGAAAGAGCACTGCAAATGTTATCTCAAGATATTACGCGTAAATAGTTTCTTTAGAGTTTCTTTTCTATCATTAGATAACTTGTTATTACGCCAAACCTCACCTAGTGTTTGGACTGTACGTGCCATGAATACTAGATTACTTAGTCTACGATAAAATCATATCTTACACATATTTTACTTGATTTAACGCGAAGAAGCCACGATGGTGTACTGATCGTTGTGCTGTAATACAGGCTCATAGCTCCTATGTCATCTAAAGAAGAATTTGTATTGATTGTGTCATGTATGATATTGATGTTGCATTGAAATTATTTGTTGTTGTTTATTCTATTATTGCTTGAAGCATCATTCAGATCACTATTCGAGACTCTCTGGGAGCCACATACTTCACACGAAAGATAAAATTGCTTTGATTTGTCGTGAATAAAGGTGCATGACGCGCAAGTCCACGAGGTTGAATCTTCACTGTCCTTTAGACAATCTGCATTTCGCTTCCTATCTCTTTCACCTTTTGGATCACATACTGCTGTATCAAGCTTCTTCGTGGTAGATACCAATGAGTTTTTACTCCACAAACTTGTCAGGGTGGGCATGGAAGTCTGCTCTACCGCTACAGAAGTACAGCACTCTTTTTGTCGATCGTATTGAATGTATATCTGTAGAGGGTCTACCAAAGCAAGTTTGATTGTCTTTGATTGTCCAACTAATTCGCTAAGTCCATCCAGTGACGTAATATGAATTTCGGACCTGGAATCATCGATATTGATTGTGTGTTTACCATAACCATGTAATCCGGGACCTCCAAATAAAGCAACAAAGGAAGTTAGTGGAAAAGGTAACTCTGATTCTTCCTTATCATGAAGATGATGTTTGTTTCTGCTTTTAATCAACTCAATCAAAAGCCTTTGACCGTTGGACAAGTCATGTTGTGCCCTTCGTAACTCATCCTTGGTCGGATTGTCACCATAGGAATGTTTATTGGCATCCGATGCGCACAACTTGTGAAAC
Organism: Cyclotella choctawhatcheeana; assembly: GCA_036939855.1. Classification (NCBI taxonomy): domain Eukaryota; phylum Bacillariophyta; class Thalassiosirophyceae; order Thalassiosirales; family Thalassiosiraceae; genus Cyclotella; species Cyclotella choctawhatcheeana. The sequence goes on from JALLPH010000204.1 coordinate 11,838, forward strand.
ATGTCCCATTCTGCCTTTTGCTCCTGAAGTTGATGCGGAGAAGGCTCTGTGTAACACTGCAGCCAATTATCAAACACAGCCATAGCCTCTACCATACCCTGCGTGATGTGTGGATGGCATGCCGCTCGTTCTCGCATGGCCCGAATGGTAAAGTATTGCTTGTAGCGTGCACCTGGCTGAGAGGTTAGTTGGATGGTTCGTTGCGCGATGCGTTTGTTTTTGAATCCCAATCCTTTGATTGTGGTGGCAGGGTTCTCGTCTGTATAGAGTCGGGTGTATGCTGAGCCATTGCCGCCGCCGCTGCTGCTGTTGATGTGGGCGTCGTCCCATCGGTGTTTCGTTGCCATGGTAGTGGCAAATGGCAAAGTGGCAAAAACAAAAACCAAGAACAGGCAAAATGGCGCCAACCTGCGCCAACAACGACAAAAATGCCAATAAATGCCCCCGCAAACCGCAAACCGCAAATCCACCCTATCACAATGTTGCACCAGCAACGCAGTAGTCAACCCATTCGCATCAGTACCAAAATATGCCGTATCTTCCTCATAACCGGAGCAACTCTCACAGCGTCGTCCTTTCTGGTGTTGATCGTGCTGCACGGTCAACTCGAAGTATTAGATGAACGTCCATTTTATATAGATCGACCGTCTCAGAACCGAGAGACTAATGCACGTGAACACGCAGAAGAATGGCCACCCACCCTAAATGTTTATACAGAGCCAACTTCCTCAAATGATGTGTGGTATATAGATCCAACGGCACAAGCTCCCAAACCAAAGCGACCTCTTCCACATCGCACCATCAGTAGTCACGATCTAACAAAGCACGCCTTCCCTAAAATCAACTATACCTCCATCGAAACTACATCTAATATAATATGCAACCGCATCCCATCATTATTACCAATTGATGACTTTGGATCTACATTCCAAGATCCGTATCTACCTTGGATACATGATGTCTTTGTCTCATCGAACGATCCATCACAAGTACATATATTGGGTCAAAATAGACGAAGATGTCATACGGGAAAAAATCATTTACAAGAAATGAAGTATTGGGAGGGACAACTCTCATTATTCCAACCTATTGCATTGAAACGTCTTGTTAATACCTCAAATTACAATGCAGATGATACTGTGAAGTATCGATTGAGTTCACATCAAGATGCCGATGAGGATGCATTAGAGACGCGGTTTAGATGTCGATTCAAAGTCATTGACTATGAACAGCAAACTGTGACTTATCAAGGTGAATCATTATCTACGTATCCGTTTAATTATGAGTTTGTGAATTGGCGAAAAAAGAGGAAGAGTATGTTGGAAGATGGCAAGGAGCAATCTTCGTTCTGGTTGTCTCCATTGATGTTTCGTTGTCCTATACCAAAGCCACTTTTGGTATACATGACAGAGTCGCGGTTGTTATTAGATGTTGTTCCAATACGGACTCCATCTAGGAGAAATGACCGTGATGGATTTTTCTTCCACGATGGAATGGGTGGTCCTGTAACATTTAATGCTACCAAAGCTTATGGCGATAATTATGTTTTGCCGGAAGCAAAGGATTCAGGGCGTTGGGAGAATCTACCAGTGTGCGCATTAAAGCCTCCAACTGATAGTAGCAAAGAGCATCTCCTCTCTAGTGTTAAAGCCAATACACCACTTACTGCCTTGAACGAGAAACCGCATAGATTGGTAGCATGTACATGGACATCTTCTTTACACCAACGTCGTGGAAATGAACGACGAATTTCGGACGGGAAATCCCGATTGCGTGAATGGATAGCCTTTCATCTCGAAGCAGGTTTTGATCATATGTACATATTTGATAACTCGGGTGCCAATTCGAATATATTTCGATTGAAAAATGAAGTCGACCCAGATTTTGGCAATGCTACTGTGCCCGTAGACCTTGTCAAGGATGATTTGAGTTCGGTGACGGGCCTTTTCCCTGCCTCGAAGGTAACACGGATTGAATGGCCTGCTACCATTTGTAATAACAATCGACCGGCTCATGATGATCCCGGTGAGAGATCATCACAGTATGCGGCGGAGGCAGCTTGTAGAATGAGGTAATTGTCCAAATTATACTTGCTGTATGGAATCCATCGTGCATAGTTGTTGGCTAAACCAATTGTCATTTCTTTACATGAAATAGGTATGGACCATACACAGACTGGATGTCTTCTATGGATCCAGATGAGTACTTCATTCCCATGGGAAATTATACCAGCTGGAAACAAATTTTGGAAAAGGTCGATAGAGATGAAGGTAGAAAAGTGCTAAAGTTTCGAAGTACTCGCGCACGACCCCTATTGAGTACATTGGAGTAAGTTGTTGTTGATCTTTGTTATATTCTTAAGTGTGCTATCTCATTAAATGACAACAACTTGACAATATCATAGACCCACATACGATGAAAATGTGAAAGAATGCACGAAAGAGATGGGTAAAACTCACAACAAGTGTCTTACAAAGAAGGAAGAGAACACCTACCTCGAAACTTATAATTGTGAATATATCAAGTCGCCTAAGCCAGAGCGCTTTGCGAGAGCTATGGTAAGAGTTACATCATTTTATACAGATTATGGTCATTGTTCAGTAATCTTATTTGCTATACAATTCACTCCAGAAACAATTGTATCGTCCCGGTAAGTTCAAATGGTCAATGGCATTTACATATATCTATACATTCCTCAGAACGTTGAGCCTTTTCCCTTTCATAGATTTTGTACTTTCTCATTTCGTGCACTATTCAACAGTAACAGTGAGTAAAAAGAAGGGCTCTATCACGAGGTGGAAACTTTTTCGCCCTATTTCTAATCATTCTCCAAATTTATGTAGACGGATCTCGCCACAGAAAAACAACATACCAAAGGTCGATTCATTCAAGATGCTACTACCAATGACAAACGTGAACGCTTCGTTGATGATGAACTAAATGAAGGTGTTTTAATCCATGCCAAGACTACCGTGCCAGCAGAGACCTATTCAAGAGAGACCATGTGCAAACCGAATGCACCTTCAAATTGCTTCGTGGGTATACCATGTCCGGATGATCTTCCGTTTAGTGATGCATTGCATACGAAGAATGTGTTTCATAACAAAAAGGGAGGTTAGTTCTTGCTGTGTTTACTTTTTCCTCATCATCAAAAAGCAATAATATGGCTTCCTTCTAATAATCTCAATTTAAAATTCTGATACCGTCATTTGCGCCAAATGAATGATAGAATACTGCAACTGTTGGATGAATAGGAAAGTAGAGCAGTTTTGGGTACCAAAGTTAAAAGCTGCTCTTGCTAAACTACCAAGCTAGATAATTAGTGGAAAACATAACATTGACATGGCAATGTAATATAAAAAATCTAAAAATGATTGTGATAGTCCATTTGTCGGTATGCCCTCCGCCCACTTATTTACCAAATCTTCCGCAGAAAGAGAAGAGCCGAAGCATGACAGCATTATTTTATGAACAAATCTTCCAAGCTAACAACTGACTGAAGGAGACTGAAGGTCACTCCACCCATAACACAAATAATGTCAGCAATCAATCCATCCAACAAGGCACCTCTCATCCCCTCCGGTGAACACCGCAGCAAACTAATCCGCGAACGATGTCGATCTTCCGCCGCCTTTGCCAGCACACGTAACATTGCATCCATGACAATCAGTCGAACGAAATCTAACAACAGCACTAATACTAATACTTCTAGTAATAATATAATGAACAAGAATGAACCGGTGCTTTTCGCGGCACTGTGTTATAAGGGCCTCGAGGTTATATTCACTGTTGTTAATAAAAAGGATCGTGTGGAATTGGCAGTGATTCATGCTAGGACACGCGTTATTTTTCAACGTATCTCCTTATCATTGGGTGATGCCGGGTCCAGTAATGTAGTAGTGGCATTGTCATCTAGCAATGGTGCTGTTTATACGCTGTCATCAGCTGGTGCATTGACATGTTATAAGCCAACAAGAGCAGATCCTAAATTGTATGCCTTTGGTAAATATCGCTGGGGGGAGGGATGTACCGCGAATCTCTGGGATGTATTGGGTAATTCTTCTGAGAAGTTGAAAAGGGGAGAGGTCATGTTGTGTCCCTCCGCCAATGGACGGGTATTGGTAACTTATAGAAATCATGTGGCTCTTTACGATTTAAGTGACGAGTCGGCGGAATTACTATGGATGGATAAATTGGGAGCTGTCATTGATCATGCCTCTCTTTCGGGTGATGGTGCGGGGATTGCTGTAGCTTTGAAAGGAGAGGGAGTAGGAGTTCCATTTCCTTTCGGTGTTCGTACTTTTGTCCTTGATAGCAAGAGTAAAGGTTCCTCTAATGAAAGGAACACAACCTCGGATGCAAACAAGGGACACGTCCGTAAAGGATCGGGCTTTGGATTAGCACCTGTTGAAAATCCCCCAATGCCCAAGAGTGGTGAGAATTTCGATGGATTGATGGCAAATGTATTTGGCGACGCTGATGATAGTATCGACACGTCGAGGAAGAAAAGCAAAGTAACATACAAACCGGGCCCATTCCTAGTCCATTCAGCGCCAGTCACACGTTTATCTTTCCGAGGATGCGGCACCACAACCTCTTGTGTTGGTCACAATTCCAATAATATCTATGAAACAGAAGAAGGGAATGATCTACTTTTAACCACATGCTCGTCAGACTGCTCGGTGCGGATCTTTAGCCAGAATTCATGGAGACAATTGATGCAATGGAATAGTCCACCGCAAAGTAGGGCCGATTGGGTACGGGGTATTAGTGCCGCCAATTTGGGTGATCTAGATACATCCCCGGGAAATGACAAAAAGAAGTCTACCGATAAAGGAGATAAGGGAGACAAGGGGTTGTCACCCATTCCCAAAGACATGTCAGACTTTTCTACACATTATGCACGACAACACTCATCAGGATCAGATGCAGGTATTAATCGATCTTTGATGAATGAAAATCTGCATCAGACTCCAAATCCATCGGCTATACCCTCTCAATCAGAACCAGGAACACATGCTGGAGCATGGATTGCGGAATTAACCTTTAGAAATACATTTCCGGCACTGCGGTTGAGCAGACTAAGTTATATGAAGAGTGGTGGAGACGATGCATTGCCAGCTCATTTTGAAAGTGTTGCTGCAATATTACCCGCTGGAAGCTTAGAGGAAAGTATATTGCTTGATGGGTCGAATGAGGCAAGGATGGAAATCGAGGGAATTTGGCCCTTGTGGGATTCTTGGGGAGCGGAGGAGGCCAAGGCTGGTGGTGGGAGTAAGTGGGTTGGCAATCGTGCAGATCAGAATAATGTCAATGATGCAACACCAAGATGGCTTGGAGACGGAGCTGATCTGGGTGGAAGCCATGTACCCCCATCTGAACTCCGTATTACATCGTGTCATTTGCATGGAAATTGCGTCAACCAGATTGAGATGCCTTTATGGGGTGATAAAGAATTTGGTGCCATGGAGTTTGGTTCTCCTATTCGGCATGTCATGTCATTACCGGGTATTGCCCTAGATCCAAATCCACGTTTGGTGGAATTGCCCAGTGCTATCCTTGAGTTTGAAGCAGGAAGCCGGTTGTGCGCACGAACTTCTATGGATCGAAGATCTATTGATTTGTGCTGGAGAAAATCTGGAGCTATCAACTTAGATGAAGACTTTGCTACACCTACAAGTGGGCCCAAAATCTTCAGAGATATCAGTCTGACCCCACTGCCTCTGTGTCTCCCTTCATTGGTATTACCAGGAAAACCTTCCAATCAATCCAACTCTAATGATAAGTATTCTGTTTGCAGTCTTCTTTGGTGGCCAGATGAGAGTTTTGGTGGACCTCCTCGGTTGGCGGCGTTGACGCAGAGTGGAACAATCGTTGTGTTTGAAATGCCCCCTCCGTGGAGTGCATTAGAGCCACCAATGCCGAGTTATGATCCATTTGATGATGCCGCAAGCCGTGGCAGCAGTGTTGAATCTGGTTATTATTTGAATGACCCTAGCTTTGACTTTGAAACGACAGACGGATTTGATGGAGAGAATCCAATGCAATATGAAGTCAGTATAACTCCACATCCTGATTTTGGTATTGGACTTCGTCTTGAAGCCCAGGTAGCAGGAATGCCTCCCATAGCCGGGTCTTTCAAGAAGCATCCTCTGTCAGGTGGTCGTTTGCCAGCTGAGCGTGAGGGTATAATATCTGTGGGTGATGAACTGCTAGCTGTTAATGATGTAAGCTTAGAAGGCATGCCCTTTGAAAAGGCAATCGCAACAGTAAGACAGATTGGATTTGATTCCTTTGGTGCACCATTGTATATGAAGTTTAGACGGTGCAAAGGAAAGAGATCTCGTGAGGGTGGTGCTTCCTCCTCTGGATCTAGAGCAAGTAGACCCCTAAAAGTTTCAAGAGAAAATGAGAGTCATGCTACTGTGGAGGTTGGTGCAGATGCGGAAGTTCAACAGGAGTTTGGTCGTATTGTCGCTATCGTTCGAGATGTAGTGGTAGGAGTACATGATCAATCTTGTCCGCCAGCAATGCTTTTGATTCCATGGAACTTCGGTAAAGGAGCAACAGTCTCTCCTAAAATGTACGGTGGCGCGTTGATATTATGGGCACTTCCTGGCCAAAGAACTATCAAAGCTGCTCGTCTGGAAGTGATACTCGATGTTGATCCAGAAAATTCTCGCTTCTCAGAGATCGGCTCTGTTGAATTAGAAAAGCCTTCCGACAGCAAGAATCAATCATCCGTAAAATCTATTTCTTATGTGAGCTCAACAGAAAAAGGTTGGTTAGTTGCAATTCTTGATAGTGCTGGCAACACATCATTGCTATTCGTTGAGACTGTTTGTGCAGATTCACCAGTTCCGAGTTCAAGTTCACCATCAAACAACATTATGGCAAAATTTCGCCATTATCCGTCTGTGTTCAATGTATACCAAGTAAATCAAATATGCAAAGTTGACCCGCGAGAATCCTCCGTTTTTCGTGCCTTTTCTCTAGAGTTGTTTGGTTGCATGGGAAGTAGACATGGCTGTAAAGAACTTACAATATGGACTGCATTGCCTGGAACAAGTCATCAGGTTGACCCAAATTCGAGTGACAAACCTTACACTTCGTCCAAGATCAATATTGATGATGTCAAAGAGATCTCGAATGAAGCTGTGATATTAGATTTTAGATGGATCCGAAGTGGCTTTCTGGATGCATTTCCTTGGTTGGTAGTATTCACAAACCATGCTGTAGTGCTGTATCGTCGCCCATGCAATGAACTTTACTGGCAGCCAATCACTATCATATTTTACGAATGTCCGATCAGCGAGTTGGTTATTAGTCCACACGATTCAATGCCCCATTTAATGTCAGCGCTCCAATGTGCAGTGCTTGCTAATGATGAGCAAAGTTTGATGAGAGCCGACTGGCATCCAGAATCGATCATCGCAAACATATGTACCGACGGAGGGGTTCAATCGGCGCTCAAAAGCCACACTCGTGGTCTATATTTGTGGTTGTCGCAATGGATGGACGAGGATAAATCTCGGAGATCATCACGGGGAGCAAGTGGATCGATAGCCGGTGCCCCTTTTCGAATATTCACTGACAAGACAGTCACAAAGACAGATGCGAATGAAAATGATACAGTCGAAACATCTGCCAATTTGATGGCAGCTATGTCTCTGAATGCCTCTCTTAAACCTCTCTCCCAAGAGGAGCTTGCACTATTAGAGCTACAAAAATCTCTTTGTCCATTTGATGAGTCACTTTTAGACAATTCACAAAGTAAGGAACTCATGTCAGCCGCGTCATCTTATAGAAATAAGCACTCTGCGACAAAGAAACCATTGCCTACGCCGCTGCAGTACTTAAGCAGAGATGAACAAACGTGTATCTGGGTGATTGGTGACATAATTTGCAACATGCCATCATTTAAGAGACTTGACTCGTTGTCCGAAATCTCTCTGTTCAGTGTAGAAGTCATGAGGCGCCTACTTGACGTGAAAGAAAAATCCACAATAGTAAGTAATGATAATCCAGGCATGGTCTCTTATATGGGAGGGAGGCCAGTGTTTAAACGTCAAGAATCTAGTGCAGTGATTGAACAAACGAAAGTGAAACAAACAGCAGCATCGGCAGCTTTTCTCGCTGCTCTCATGAGTAACACACAATCTCAGTTAATAGAGGCATGTCGACCAAAGGCGGAGAAGTTTACCTGGGAAACTGCCCGTGCGGTAGGCATTCCATTCTGGGTTCGCTCTGAAAAATCTCTAGTATCCATCGCAGAAGAAATTGCACAGGCCTTATATAAATCTACCAAGTCTGTAATGGATTGTGCGTTGTACTACGTAGCGATGAGAAATATGAAGAAACTCCGTGCCATTGCAGCCACAGACAGGTCAGAATCTGGGAAAAAGTTCTTCACTTTCATTACAGATCACGACTTTAAATCAGATAGAGGAAGGAATGCAGCTGAAAAGAATGCTTACAGTTTGTTGCGTAAGAGAAAATATGTGTCAGCCGCTGCTTTCTTTCTGCTAGCGGAACCTCCCATGATCAAGACTGCTCTGAACGTGGTGAAGTCTCAGATGAATGATATTTCATTGGCATTCTTAGTGGCGAGATTAATGGAGCATGCCTCAAAATCGCAGACTGGACCCAGCGGTGACAATCTCACAATAGGTGGTGGCTTCAGCCTCAGCAGCATGGGAGGAGGAGGGGGGTTTGCAGGTTCAGGGAGTGCTTCCATCGCTGCTGATGTGGAAGAAGATTCTGTGCCGTTTTGTCATTGGGAGCCCAATCTAGGAATTCATGCGAGTACCATTCTTTGCCCTGAACTCGAATGTTCATCCGATGGTGGTGATTATTGCTTTGACTGTTTGCAACTGCTATGGCTAGATCGACCAAATGATGCAATGTTGAGGCTTGCTCAAATGCCAGCCAGTCGCCACGACGATGTAATGATTAGTGACCTTGTGACTCCATTTATTACCGCCCATCAAGAAGAATCATCGCAAACGCTAGACGAGACACAAGGAGATGTGATCTCTAGAACCAATGCAGTTATAAACTTTTGTTCAAGCCCTACTTTGTTAAAAGCACTCAAGCCCAAGAAACGTATCCTTTGGTCATCCGCACTTGCTGTTTCCCGTGCTCTGAGTTGTTGTGGCATTCAAATTCCATCGATGAGAATTATACTTGAAGTTGCTGACCCTGATTACAACGACGATATCCAATTGCAAGCTCAAAACAAAGCCCACAAAAGCTGTTTGACTAAAAAGAATGGAGTGCATCATGATACAAAAAGCAATAATTCATCAATATTTGATTCGTTTAATGCAGCGCCACCAAGACCGAAAGCCAAACCACAACCAGCTGCAGATCCTGTGTCTTCTTCAATATTTGATTCGTTTGATGCAGGACCACCAAGACCGAAAGCCAAACCACAACCAGCTGCAGATCCTATGTCTTCTTCGATATTTGACTCGTTTGATGCAGCGCCACCAAGACCAAAAACCAAACCACAATCTGCAACAGATCCTATGTCTTCTTCAATATTTGGCTCTTTTGATATGCCAGTGACAAAGAAAACAACACCAGTTAGCACAGGCCAGGGGGTGATCTTGAATGCAGATTCCGCAGCAAGTACGAATAATTCTCAAATTATTGTGAAAGCGAAGCCAATCAATATTCCCGATATGCCGCCGTTGTGGACGAAGTGGAGGGAGCATTCCATTCGAGTGTACGCAGCTAGCAGGCTGTTGCGTGAACTGGCTAGAATATGTTCTAGTTTTCATTGCGAGCCTCATTACAATAGCGTGGAGTCTTTTATTCATCAACATCAGCCCCCTATATCGGCAGGGTCATATGAAGTATTCCATAAGCCATGTGATGGTGAAGGATTGATTGCAACCATTCTCAGCACGTTAAAGGAGTTGAAATCTGCATTTAGCATTAGCGAAGAAGTTATAATTGAACAGGCGTTGGAGTTGATTTCTACCAGTGCCACACCACGTAGACTGGCATGTACTGTATTGCTGCAATGCTTGTTGGGTAGAAGTGACCTGGCTGAAAATACTATACGAGATGCTTCATTGTATTTAATGAGCCATTGTGAATCCTTGGGGCTATCAAATGATTGTGTTATCAACAACACAGATCAAAGATGCTTCATAAGCAGCCATTGGGCTCGGCGTTATTATGAGAACGTCATCTTGCAGGTGGAGATTTCCATGTGGTTGCATCGCGGTGGTGTTTTTGACGCCTCCTCTACTGCTGAAAAGGAAGCATTACTGGCTGTCCGAATTGGCCTCGCAACTGTGAATTGGGGTCGCTGTCATCAAACGTTAGATACGCTCATCAGAGCAGAGCCTGACTGTCCTGTTGACTTCGATGTTGGTCGTAATCTCTGGCGGAGCATGAAAATCATTTCTTTCAATGAAAATGCAATATCTACTGTCGATGGTGTTACTAGCGGAGGCTGGGAATTCCTCGTCGATTGCCGCCGTGAGGAGGCCACAGAAATGCTACGAGATGGATTGCCCGGGCAGTTCTTGATTCGACCTCACCCACAAGATCCAGGTGTGTTCACCATTAGCTTCAAAACCAATCTCGTTCCCACAGACACGTCTCCTGTCACCAATTATGATGATTCTGGCGAGGCTGAACACAAAAAGCCCCAAGAAACCCCATCACCATCAAAGATCATCAAGCGTGATGATGTAGTGCAGCATGCAATTATCCGTCTGACTGATACAGGCTTCAGATGTGGATCTTTTGGTCCATTTGCAACTCTGACAAAGCTACTGGAAGCTGTATCCGGATCACTCCCGTTTGATTTGAGATTTAACGAACCGCCAGTGAAAGGAATCATTAAAGAGAGAGGTGTTCAATGTTCTCCAAATTCATTTCTCTTCAAAAAGCTGGCATTACAGTCAACCACAGACTTCATCCATGTTGGATCTACCCAGCCCGCCCAGTGTAACAACATAGAAGAAATGGGTAGCGATGTTGATGACGTTAGCAAAAGAAAGTTTGGTCTATTTGCGCAGCTTCTCTTTCTATCGAGCTTCAGAAAGCAGCTTTGTGCTGTCGCTGCTGCTCGGATTGATGAGCCAGCTCCTCCTTACGCTGACATGCCACCAGGCGATGATATTCTGGATGATTACGATGGAACCATTTCCGAAGGATCTCTCCCGATTGATGAGGAAGAAAATCTTCACAATGCGTCGAGAATGGTTCGACCACTGTTAAATTGGTGTCGAGCAAAGGAAATCGAGATAGTGGATGAGATCTCTCCGCTGGTTTGCGACATTCGTCAACAAGACCAATCAGAAAGTACATTATCGGTATCGATTAATGCTGCAGCAGATGAACTGGAAATACCATCTGCTAATTCGGCTGCTGATCTAGTCAAAGGCTGTATAGTCCGAGGAGATTCCATGATTCGTAACTGCATCCAGCCTAATTCTGGAGTGGATTTCCGCACCCTAAGAGTGGGTGAACCGGGTAACAGCGTTATTGTTGTCTTGTTTGGAAGAGATGATGCTGCCAAATGGCTTGCTTCGCATGAGACCGGGGGAGACGAAAATGAAGCACAAGAGAGGCTTAAGCATATGGAGATGATGCGTGTTATTGAACCTATTACATGGAGTGATTTGTCGCTTCCGAAAGGCTACGCAGCATCTCATCCGTCAGCAAACTTGCGTTATCGCTTTGTTGACCCTTGGGAAGTCGAGCCTTTAGAATCGAAAGCTGGAGAAACAGCAAGTGCAGCTCTCGGCCGGGGAAGATATCAAACTCTGACTGTTGGTTTGATTGCAAGTGCGTGCGAGCACGCAATTCGCGCAACGGGTGGACTACACTTGCTAGGACTGTGGAGTACATTAAGAGGAGGTCTGTACTTGACAAAAGCTCTCTGCTCAGTGCATCCATCTTGGGAACGAGCTTCAGGTGGCGATTTGTTGATGAGAGAGGGATTCTTAATGGAGCCTTCGCCATATGAAAATAGTATCAGGCAGCATCTATACGGAAACTCTCTGTTCAGGTCTTTAAATCTCCCACAACGCTTCGTTGCACTTGTGCAGGTTGATCTACTTGACCTTAAAAATGTGACTACTCCAAGTGGGACGTCTTCTCTCACTGCTTATGCTATGCTTCGTTTAAAAAGAAAAGGCGGATCTGCCCCGTTGAACCATAAAGCTCGGTCGCTGGACAGTGCCATAACTCAGTCAAGAAAGATATCCAAGATTTCAGGGCCAAATGCTCCTGCATCGTGGGGGAGTATCGTGAGATTCCGATTCCCTTTGCCAGAGGATGTGAACTGTGAAGGTAAAAGCTTTGATCCTGACCGAGAATCTCTTTTCAAGGTGAGACAAGTGGGAATTTTTTGAGTCATTGTTTTGGCCTAACAGCTGTATTCACATATTTAAACTTCATTCATTTCAACAGGGACCCCCAACTTCACTACAAGTCACTGTATATGAAAAGAAATTCATGAGTGATGTAGAACTTGGTGGTGCTGATGTTAGCTTAGAATCTTTAGGCACTGGCGGCCAAATCGAAGAGTGGGTTCCTCTTCGAGTAGGAAAAGATGGCATCACTTGGTAAGAATTGTAGCCTCAGTCACCCTTGACTTGGTTCAGAGACTTATGGCTTGTTTCTTCTTTTCAGGTTTGCACGAATGAGAATATCTCTTAGGTTCGAGCTGATGTGTCTTGATTCGGCTCCAGTGGAGGAAGGCAAAGAAGATCGATGTCCTAGCATTGGATTGAAGAAAATTCGGAATCTCAGCAGGCTTGGTGCACATGAGGATCATAGTATAAAGAACAGTACTTCTACACCTCAGCTCACGGGCTTTTTTGGTAACATGCTTTACTAAATATCTAATCAAACAACTCCATAAGTCTACACTGTTTCTATTTATCAGTTTCTTAACCATATGAGATCGTCCACCCTTTCCAATGATGCAGTCCTTGCCAACAAGAGCATGAAGATAGTCCAAAGCTTCTTTGGCTTTCCATCTGCCAGCGGATCAAAAGGACTCACTAGATAAGAAACTTCTTCAACTCCAGAGTATCTCATCATCTTCCCCTTCCTGACAACATGTTTCTTCCTGGTTTGCTTCGCCTCTTCAACATACTGCCTATGAAAAGAAAATCCAGTACTCGGATTTCCGTCTGCCTTGCTCAAAGTAGCATCTAAATAGCTATATAACGTGGAATGCCTCCTTCTCTGTTGGCATTGTGTCCAAAACTCTAAATGGTCCGCAAACGAATGACCACAGAGAAAACATCCATCATTCTTCAATATTCCGCTCCTCAACTGTGGAACCCACTTTTCATATATGCTACCAGGCTGAACGCGTAAGAATTTCCTCCCGGACAATCCCTCATAGGTGTTCTGTTTGACAAAGTTGTTAGTTTGGCGGTATTTGATGAAGGATATAACGTCCCAGAGAAAGAATTTGCATCGACATGAGCTGTTATCGATGGGGGTGTTTGGAATTGAACGGGAATAAAGGGGCGAGGTGTTAATTGTTGGCCAGGGATCTAGAGCGGTACAGATGGAGGCGATTAGTGACAGCACTAGATAGAGGCAGACAATTATATTCGTCCTCCTGCTTCTATTGTTCATCGAGAATTTCAACCTATTTCATCTCATACATGAATCCATCATCTCAGCTCGTACAGGCTCATACTCACGCTAGATATGATGTAGCTATTTAATATTT